>JAOZJS010000758.1:0-20958 GCA_025882695.1 Amerodectes protonotaria
TCTGGTTTCGGAGAAAAAAGGAGAGGAGAGGATATACTGTGGATCCATGAGGGATCCAAACTGGATCTTGAGAGAAGAAGAAGACGAAGATTTATCTTTGGCTAAATTGATTCAAAACACGCGCATATTGTTCCGTGGCCAAGATTCCAACAGCAGTTTTTTGTGGTTGGGCGCCAACAACCTTCCGTTTTGAATTGAAACATGAAATATGAAATATGAATGAAAGTGGCTCCAACGGCAACCTTATTCATTTAATTTCGTTCATTAATTAAGTTTTTGAGAAATCAAATCAAATGAATAAGGTTTGGCCAATGATGATGATGATATTGCTCTTGTTTTGGTCGTGGTTAGAACATGATTTCAGGGAATGGTTCCAAAATCGACAGAAAGTAAATGGAACAACAAAAGGGGAACAACAATCCTCATCATCATCTGAATGATGGTTGGATCGTGTTGTGAATTTCTTGTTTTGCTTTTTTTTTAATTATAATCATCATCATAATGGCTCCCCGAAGATTTATTTTTTTGTTCATATACTAGTATTTGTTCTTGTTTTGTTCGCCGCGGATTTCACATTTGGATCCCGACGTCCAACCTGATGGCCGTTAGTTTCGGTCGTCCGATTTGGATACAGACAGAAGGACTTGCATACGGACATTTTTCACGCTTTGAAATTTTCGAAATTTTCGTTTTTTGTTTGAGTTTTGTGTTTAATTGAAATCTCACGATCCAAAAAGTACTACTGATCACACATTTCCTAGGAAATCAAACTTTGACAGGCAGTGTCCAATAAATCAAAGATGTGAAAGTGTTTGACCGGGTCAACCATTAGGGAACAGGCAGAGAGCAAAAGTGATTGATTATATTGATTGGCAATCAATAGTGCGCGCGAGAAAATTTAAAGCCCGAAATCAATTTCATAAATTGGAACAAATTTGCCTTAATTATTAATTATTGATTTGTATTAATTTTTATTAATTAATCGATTTTTGCTGTGTCTGATCCAGGGCGATCCAGTTTGGTTCGACAATGGCAATGATGAAACACTACAACCAGGAATTGTTCACGAAGTTTCCGATACCCATCAAATCATCATTGTAATAAGCTGTGCTCCAACAACAACAGACCAGGTAAGTGATCATGATGTGATTGTATCGAAGACCAATGACCCAACATTGACACACCCACACAAATACAGAATCAAGAATACAATATCCAGAATACGCCCAGTAACATCAAGAAGCGACACGATTTTCAACCGAATACGACCAATCAGAATAATGGAGAGGATGGCATCGATGATATGATACATTTGAAGTAAGTTGTTGTTTTGGGAATTTCGGGCCTGTTTTTGGATGATCGATCAGTTCGAGGTTAGGATAGATCGATTTCGGCCGAGCACGTTTCGAATCTCTTTAGGTCAGTCAGTTTCTCTTGGCGTTTTTGCGCGGCTGTTTATTTTCGGTTTTTGTTTTAATAAACGCCATTCAAGTCACGAAAACCTAACGGTCGGTCGGTCGGCTAACCTGACGAATTTTGAACAAAAAAAATTGGCGCCAAAAAAAAACATTCGTGATTTCAGGCGAGACACGTTCGGGTTGATCCGAGAATGATCGAAATCCTTTTCTTTGGATCAATGCAACCCTTGTGGGGATCACTCCAACCTGGCCAAAAGTTGATTGAACCTTATCCTGACGCCCGAATCTCTTCGGCTTCAAGCTTGTGTTTATTCAAGATGAATATTAATAATAATGATCATCATCATCATCATCATCATTTATCCTCGAAGAGAGAGAGGTGACCATTAATATAATTATAGTGATTGTACCAATATAGGTCTTCAGACAAACTGACCCATCGCATCGCGAAGCTCCCCAATCGAGAAACCACTGCCTTCCGGTTTTTCTCCTCCCACTTTTTATTTATAGACGCAAATCATTGTCAGTGCACACGCACCCGCACACTGTGTGTGTGGCTACTAAACTATAGGCGTGGGCGGGGTCAAAACATTCATCATCATCATCATCATCATCAATATCCAACCAATAGGAAGAGAGAGCGAGCGAGAGCGGAGAAAACAAGGCGTATCATATTTCATTTCATTTTATCGTCAGCCAATGAGGGGGGTAGATGATGATGTTGCATGTTGAAAGCTAAAGCTAAAGCTTAGCTAAGCTGAAGCGCTGAGCTGAGCTAAAGCTGCTGCTCCTTGAACAACCGCTAATACTTATACTAATACTAATGTTGAAGGGGGTTGGGCTTAATGCCCGGCTCAATTTGCCATAATTAGTAATTAAGGCGTGGGCTGTTACGCGCGTGCGACAGGGCGAAGCTACGGCCATCTAATGAGAACGATGATGATGATGATGATAATCTTTTTAAAATTATGATTTGATTTGTCCCGCCTCCAGCGATTTACACCAATCAGCATTGTTCTGGAATCTGAAGAAACGTTATGAACGGAACAAGATTTATGTAAGTTTCATGATTGACCAATGATGTGGGTGTTTGTCGGTGAAACTAATTCTTCCGTTTCCGCCTTTCCAACCGACGATTCCCTTGAACCTATACTTATACCCTTAGACCTATATTGGTGACATACTGGTGTCGATGAATCCCTATAAAATGTTCGAAATATATGGCTTGAACATGGTGAAAAAATATCAAACCGCCCATCATCAACAATACCACCATCCCAGTTCGAATCGTTCGGGCCAACCACCACATTTGTTCCGAATCGGTGATTTGGCCTATCGTAAATTGATGAAAGATGATCAAAGTCAATCAATATTGATCACCGGTGAAAGCGGGTCGGGCAAAACGGAAAACACCAAATTATTGTTGCAATATTTTGCCGCCATCAATAAATCACCAAGCAACATTATCACCGAACAGATCCTTGAATCCATACCATTGTTAGAATCTTTTGGTAATGCTAAAACATCCATGAACAATAATGCTAGCCGTTATTGTAAATATGTGGAGATTTTCTTCAACAAGTAAGACACGCCTACATTTTGGATTATTTGGCTTTGATGATTTTGACATTGTTTTTTTTTCCTTTGTTGTCTTTTTTCCCACCAAAAGCGGTGTGATTGTTGGAGCTCGTAATATTGAATTTTTGCATGAAAAATCTCGTATCGTAACGCACAATCAGGATGAGCGAAATTTCCACATTTTCTACGAATTATTGGCCGGTTTGACCGAAATGGAAAAAGAAAAATACGGCCTACAATCAGCGGAAAAATATTTCTATTTGAACCAAGGAAATTGTCCGGAAATCGATGGCAAAGATGATGCAGAGGATTTCCGTTTTCTCGTGGGTGCCATGCAAGTGTTGGGATTCACCAATGAAGAACAGGATATCATTTTTCGGATTCTGGCTTCCATATTGCATATCGGGAATGTTTATTTTCATCGTAAACAATTTCGCCATGGCCAAGAAGGTGTGGAGATTGGGAGCGATGCGGAGATTCAATGGGTTTCGCACCTGTTGCATATACCCATCGAGGATATATTCAAGATATTGACGGTGCGAACCACCGAGACTCGTACCGAAAGGATTATCACACCGTTGAACATTGATCAAGCTTTGGATATTCGGGATGCCATTTCCAAATTGCTTTACATGACATTGTTCACTTGGCTAGTGCAACGGATCAATCATATCGTGTACAAGAGTGGCCTATCATCGCGCCGACCAAAAATTGCCGTGCTGGATATGTTCGGTTTTGAGAATCTGAAGGAGAACAATTTTGAACAGCTTTGCATTAATTATTCCAACGAAATGATGACCAATCATTACATTAAATGTGTGTTCAAGCTGGAACAACAAGAATACCTGAAGGAAAAGGTCGAATGGACGGTGGTGGATCATCCGGACAATCAACCGTTGATCAATTTGATTTCGAAGAAACCAATCGGTATCCTTCCGTTGTTGGAGGATGAAAGTAATTTCCCCAAAGCTAGTGATAATTCATTTTTGGAGAAATGCCATTACAACCATGCTTTGAATGAATTGTACAGTCGTGCCCGAATGAACGCCTTGGAGTTTGGTATCAAACATTTCGAAGGTCAAACATGGTATTCGGTGGAGGGATTCTTGGAGAAGAATCGTAACATTTTGAAAATGGACGCCGTTGAAATGTTGCAATCAACCAAAATGCCCATCATGAATCGGATATTTTCGTTTGCCAAAGATCTAACCGAAACCCATCGTCACTTGCAAGCGATGCGTAATGATTCGGCTGCTACCGGTGGGCGTTTCATCACGATGAAACCTAGAGCACCGACGGTTTCCGCCCGATTTCAAGAATCGCTAAGTAATCTGTTTGAAATGGTTTCGCATACCAACCCTTGGTTCATCCGTTGCATACGGCCCAACAACCAACGTGAACCGATGCTATTCGATGATAAAGTTGTCCATGGTCAACTGAACAAATCATGCTTGTTGGAAACGATCCAGGTTCGCAAGAATGGATATCCGGTTCGGATGAAATATGCACAATTTGTGGCCAGATATCATTCATTCATCCATACTAGTCAATTACCACGAGGCACTCCGTCCAAAGAGATCACCAGGTTGATAATGGAGAAACGCCGGCCATCCGGAGATGGTTATCGGTTGGGATTTTCGAAGATATTCCTCAAAGAATCGGTGGAAGCAGCGCTGGAACGTGAACGATATGAGCTAATGGTTCGTGCATGTTGCAAGATCCAAGGATATGTTCGAGGATATTTAACCCGCAAAAGGTTTCGGAGCATGAAACGGGGTGTGCTCAGCATCCAACGAGCGTATCGTGGTTATCGGGAGCGGAAAAACTATCAAACCCTAAAACGTGGTATGTTGCGGCTTCAGGCCACATTCCGGATGCGCCGACAACAAAAAGAATATGAACATTATAGGACAACATTGAACCGGAACCGTGATACCCAGGAAAAATCACATCGAGAGGCGGCGGCGCCCAAATCGAATCGGGCCACGCCCCTGGCTCAACAGCAACAAAACGGCCATCACAATGGTGGTGGTGGTGCGCAGAATCAGAATGATGCGCAGAATGATGCGCGAAATGATGATTTTGACGATGATGATGATGATGCCGATTTCAAATTGGAAGACCTGAATTTGGGCGGGGAGATTATGGATATGATGGAACAATTGGACCAGTGGAAATGTTGCCATCAATATAGTGATATCGTCAAACAGACAAGAGGTGTTGTGCCATCAAGATCATCTCAACGATTACCGCATGATATTGATCATCATTCATTTAGTAAATTTACCAATATTTATTTTAATCATTCACAACAATGGTCGGCCCGAAATGCACCGATCAAACGGCCATTTTTGCCGAAAAACTCGGACCAAGATTCGCGAGAATCGTTGGAAGTGTTCAAATTGATTTTGTTCTTCCAAAATGATCCAAATCTGAGCGGTAAACGTGAAAAATTGCTAGCCGATTATATTGTACAAAAGGGCTTGGACAATGTTCGGTTACGTGATGAAATTCTATGCCAGCTTTGTAATCAAACATGGCAAAACGACGCCCATGCCGATGATGATGAAAGCCAAGAACGAGCTTGGACATTGATGATACATTGCCTGAGCTCATTCTCTCCCAGCCCATTGTTGTACAAATATCTGCTAAAATATGTTTCCGATCATTCACCGAATGTGATCCGACCAATTCTCCAGCGATTATTGTTGATCAGCGATCATCATGAACCATACAACAGTCGAGCTTATCCACCATCATTGTTGGAATGGAAAGCAATGTCCAAGCAATGTGGCACCAGCATCGAGGTGAACATGGCCAATGGTGATGCGAAAATTTGCCAAGTTGAACCGTGGACCACCGCCGAACAGTTGACCGGTGAACTGCTCAAATCCATTGGGTTCCATAATAATCACTCGGGGTGGACGGTGGATTTTGCCGATAACAATGGTGATATCTATTCGTTGAATGGTGATGATTATGTAATGGATATGATATCACAAATGGAATTGTTACCATCGTTTCCTGCGGGGAAAAATTATTTCATTGGTTGCCAAGCTCAGGCCAGATATCATAATCATGCCCAAGGCAATCATGGTTCTAATCCACATTTGATTAATCCCTTTCATAATCCGGATACGGTGAACAAGTTTTATGTGGAGGAGATTTTCAATCAAAATTCGGAACAGAAAAAACCGCCACCGCCACTACAACAGGTGGCAGCACAAGCACAATTCCAACCGAAACATTTGTTCCTGAAAAGCAATGTACAAAAAATGCTACGATCAATGTCGGGCGAAACGTTGATGCGCACTGATGATGTTGGACGAGGAGGCGGTTCGCCCAACAACAACCACGGCTTTGGATTGGCTGTCCACAGTAAACTGAATGAACGATATTTGAAAAATGCAAGCTCATTCGCCGCCTTCACCACTCATTTGGAAGAGGACGACAATGCGAACATGATGATGATGATGAACGGTGGTGGTGGTGGTAGTACTGGTGGTGATGAAGATGATGAAGCCCCGCCTTCACCATTGAAACTATCAGAGAAGAGTAGATTGAACCAACGCTATATAGCTGGTGCGCATGCGCCGAAATTTAAAGCAGACCAAACCACCGCCAGTAGCAGCTCGCCCATTGGTCAAGCCGCAGCAGCAGCAGCAACGAAGCCTGCTAAACTTCTGCTGGCGACCAAAGAAGGGAGGAGCAATCGCAAAAACCTATATACTAGAAAAGGCGTGGACAAAGCGGCCGCGGCTGACCGCCAACAACAATTGAAACATCGTTCAATTTCTATGCAAGAACTGGGCTTGGCCACCAATTCATCGTTGAACATACGGTATTTTTCAAGGGATAAATTGAACAAAACCGCTTCGCTTACCGGCGGTTCGGATAATGATGAAGATGGTGATTCGGATTCGTTTCCACATCCGGTACATCATTCATTGATTAATTTCCGTGATGAAACCAACCGTGGTGACCCCACCAGCGCAGCAGCATCCGCATCGATTGCCGAACAACAACAACGAAGACCTCGAAAATCGCAATCACCCGGGGGCCCGGTTCCGGCTCACCGGAAACAGCCGGGAAACAATCATCATGGTCGAATTCATCGACCAGATTCATCCTCGACCACCGCAACATCCTCATCATCGTTTGATTCGGATTCATCATCTTGTATCAACGAAAATGATAATAATAAAGAAAATCATCGACGTTACTTGAAGAAATTCGCCGGGGCGGCTTCAACCGGCTCCGGCTCTTCACCGCTGGCGGCCGCCGCTGCTGCTGGCCATGGACAACCGTCCGGTTTGTCCAAAAGTCAACAATATTTGGATCGTGGCCACCATCAGCATCATCGTCATAATCATCACCAACAAGATCATCATTCTTTGAAAGGAATATCGGCAATGTCGGATACCTCAGAAGCGCCATCGTTGGCCTCGCACATACGTCATATTGGTATTCCTTCGCATACGTCGGAATTGGATCAATATTTGGATGATCTTTTTAATCCGGTTCTGGATGCCCAGTTGGATGATGCAATGAGTGATGCCCGATCGTTGGCACAATCCATCAAGGGCGGTGTCAACGAAGTGGAGGTAAGCGATCATCTTCTTTGACGATTATATAATTATTAATTATTGGTTTTGCATAATCCCTCATTTGTTAGCCATCATCCGCTCAACATGTTGTTGATGGAAGCGTTGGCGGAAGCACCAGTAACTTGTCCACAAGTCAATTGAATCTGGGCTCGTCTCAGCTGGCCAATTTGAACGGACAAATCGATCCAACATTGTTACAGCAACAAGTGATCCAACAGCAAATGTATCAAATGCAGCAACGAGCCTTCCTAGCATCATCGTTGCAACAAAATCTGGAAATACAAAAACAATTGCTCCAGCAAAATCAACAATTGCAGCAATTGTTGGCACAAACCGTTAGTTCACCACCAACGCCAGCAGCATTGAATGGCGGCCAGGATTCCATAATGCCTCGTAGTACAAGCATGTCTTCATTGGCTTATCCATTGGCATCGATGTCGCCCATATTTCCGATACCACCACCGCAGCAGGCTAATTCGATGGCCGATTTGTCCGCCGCCGCCATCGCGGTGGTTCGACATGATCGATCCAAGTCGGCGGTGGAAAAAGTCAATCAAAAATCAGTGACCGCAGCAGAAGCGCAGGCCGCCAAACCGACCATTATCAATGGAGCTAGCATAAAAATTTTGGCCACATCCACCGGGATTTCTGTTCCGCCACCACCTCCACCTCCACCACCGCCACCTCCTCCATCATCACCTGGCAGGGATGTTTTCGGCCGTGCCAAAACCGTTCGTATTGGTAAATGGCGATGGCCACCACCAAGCGAAGATTCGGCCACGGCTGCATCGAATTTCATTGAATTCAAACGTAAAAAACAGATTGAAAAACAATCGCATAGTGGTTCGGCTACGCCCACCACCACCACCACCGGAAAAACAGATCTGACTTCCGGTGCGGATGGAACCGGAAGTGGTGGTGGTGGCGGCGGCGGCGGCGGCGGCGGCGGCGGCCTGAATAAAGCCGAAAGCGAACCACCAGCTGGCACCAGCAAGCACCAAGCACAGGTACAGAAGCCAAATGAAATAGCTAAATCGCTATCAACGGCAACGATGATAGTGAACGCCGCCGCACCGGCACCGGCACAGCCACAGTCGTCCAGTCAAAACAAATCCACCATCAATCATGGTTCGGTGATGAGCGCATCAGCCACGGCCCTAATTACGACCACCACCGCCATGGCAACAACGGCCATCAACGGCGGCGGCGGCGCAACCGCCATTGTACATCAACACCATAAAGAGATGGTGACCCGAAAGTTTAGCGACCAAAATCCGGCTACCAATAGCCCGGGAAGCATTGGAAAGCTGAGGATCAGCACGGAGATGCGTGCCAAACTAGAACAATTAACCATTGATCAAAGTGTACGATCGAGGAAGGATGGCGATGAACGTGGCGTGGTACAAAGTCAAAGCATGGACGATTTGGCCAATATGAGCTCGGTGAAGAAGCTGAGCGAACAACGTAAAGCATTGCTGGAAAGGCAATTGATGGGATCGTTGAGGTCGAATCATTCGGCGCACCATCACCACCATCACCATCACCATGGTCTCCACCATCATCATCTGAATAGTCATCATCATGGTTCATCACCATCATTCATGGAGACCACTAGTACACCGAATATCAAACAAAGTGTGGATAATTTGGTGCAACAACAACAACAGCAACAAGAATTGTTGGCCGCACCTCCACCATTACCACATCATCATCCTTCAATTCATTCTTCTTCGAATTTCATTGTTCCGGTAGACAGTGTTAGCATTGGTTCCAATGGTTTTGATGGTCCGGCCAATGGGGGCGTGGTGGCTGCTGGATCCACCACACCCAGCGTTGTGAAGAAATTCATCAAAAATCAACAACAAACGAATGGTGGTTCACCACAACAGCATTTGCTTCGAAAAAGTGGTAGCAGAGAATTTCGTGAACGTCGTGAAGAATTGGGACCATTCAATCGATTTCAATCATCATCATCGGCTGCTTCGGTCAATTCTACCATTGTGGCCACCACCACCACCGGCCATCAACAAGCTGCATCAACAACAAGGCCATTGTATACGCCCGAAAGATATTTCCATCAAGAATTTCATGAAGATGGTACGACCTCTGGTGGTGGTGGTGGTAGACATTCATCGATATCATCCGAGCAAAGATCCAATGGCTATCACCATAATCATTATCATCATCATGGTTCACCATCAAAACGAATGAGTGCACCACCGCCACCGGCTCCATCATCCACCACCGGTGATACACTGAATGGTCCATTGAATGGTTCATCCAGTTCGTTGGGTATGATGATTTCCACCACGGCACATGCTTCCGGCGCGAAGAAACATCGACCACCGGGGGGGTTCAGCTATACGGCCATGGATATGCCGGAGAAATCTTCGCCGGCGCTTGTGGTGGCCAATCACAATCACAATCATAATAATCACCATAATCATAATCATCATTTGGATTCATCAACGCTGTCCAGAGATGAAGAGAAACCGATCCGAACCAAGCTGTACATGAAGAACGAGATCAATTTCTATGCATATTCCAAATGTAAGTTCCGTTTGAACATGCGCAAAGAGATGTTCAGCCCAAGCGAAACGGTGGACAATCCGATCCTGTTGGATCTGATATTCTGGCAAATAGTCAACGATGTTTACCTGCCGAACTGTATCCGGTTGACCGTGGAGGATGGGCAAAGTTTACAAAAACTACTGAAATCCGAAGGTATCCACGGATACAATCCGAACGTGTACAGTGCTAAACTTCCGTTCAAACGGATGGTGATCGAAAAGGCCAAAGAAAGCCCGACATACTTTAGCCGTTTGTATCCGGTGTCCGGTGGAAAGGCCATGTCCCAAGTGGATTATTTGGCCGTGCAACATTCGGGCATAGCATTGGTGAAACGGGAAAAACTAAATCCAACAACAGCGAAATCCAACCACCATCACCATGATTATCTCGGGGTTTTGGAAAAGTTCAGGTATACATATTGTCACTTCACTACTATTGTTATCTGTCCTAATCCAGATCCTAATCCTTAACCTGTTGATTACCACCACCGAACAGCTACGATGATATCCAAGAGATATTGATACCAAACAACTGTACATTGCAGATATTTTTGACCAACACTGACCAGTGGATAACTTTGTATTCGAATAAGGTAAAATACCTGTTATAAGATTGTACCTGGATGGTACCTGGATGATCCGAACAAATTTTCTCACCTTTGCTCTCTTGCTATTGTTTTTTTGCTGGGAAAACCAGGCCATCCAGATCAAAAATTTGTTGGAAAAATTCCACAATGAATACCAGCAGGTAACTGTTTTTTTTTCGTGTGATTTTGTGTAACTTACCGGTAAACGACTTGGACTTGGATTAATTAATCTTGTTTCTGTTTCTTGTTACCTCGTTCTCGCTCTCGCAGACCAATTTTGAATTTGTTCGCACCATCAAAGATTACAGTAGCCATGAACCATCAGTATTATCATTCAAGAAGGATTCGTTGATCCGTGTGGTTAAGAATAAAAATCTACAATTGTCCAAAGGTGAGTCAAAATTTTCAAATTTCCCGCTCTTAATCCATAAGCCCCGCCCCTCTACCCGCCCACACCCAATCTGCTTCATCACCAATATGCATTCACCTGTGTGTTGATTTCATATCAATTAATTACAAAACATGGTGATTGGTGAAACATTACCGGAAATCAACAGGTGTGTGTGTGAGTGTGCGCGTGTGTGCTGACAATCTATCAGCTATGAAGGGATTAGATTTCAAATGTTGTGGATGATTATTTTTTGTTGGAGATGTATCGCCGACTTGGCGGAAAGATCTTGGCGAGATCCCGATAATCCCGATTAGGCGGGTTTTTTTTAATCGGTTTCATGCGCGCGTTAATTTGAGTGTATGTGGCGCGACAAAACGACTCGGTGTTTTATTTTTAGAAGATAAAACACCGAGTTTTTTGGATCTTTTGATCTGCGCTGGCCAGTCGGCCGCTGGCCGGCTTAATTCCATTCCCTATTTTATTACATCAATTTGCGCAATGATCTGGTTCAGTGATCAACCTGAATGGTGTCCTCGTTGATGGTGAATGGTCGAGGATCCTGAATGATCCTCAAAAAAAGACGCTCGTTTTCATTGTGTGTGTTTGGATCGACGATGATCAATGGTCGGCTTGGCTTGGCCAACCAGCGACCAATTTTCCAAATTTTTATCTGAAGTGAAAGTGAGCCCCCAAAAAACAAAATAATAATATCACGGAAGTGTTTTTGGGGCCTGGCTGGCTGGCGCCGGGCGCCATTGATACCTACGCACAATTCGCGGTTATCGTGTCATTTCATGACGTTTCGTTTCGTTTCGATATCCAACGATATATTATCCACATCAAACCAAAATCATATCTTGACCACTATATCTTCTTCGACGCCGCCTTAAATTTCGGTGTGTTGGACGTCAATGATGATGTTTGATGATTGATCAAACACCACTTTGTCGCCTCGCCTCGCCTTCTCGTGTGTTGATCGTCCAGAAGATTGTCAAGCAGAAGGAAGTCTTCGAAGTCGAAGTCGACGGAATAATCTTGTGACAAATCTGTCGTGTCTCTTCAAATTGCTCCAACCCTCGTAGCCATTGATTATTGCACGCGCGTTGTCGAATCCATCGTCGTGGATTGGTGTTGGTGGTGTTAGTGTTAGTCATCATCCAAGGTAATAACCAGGTGTGGTCTATATTTTCCATTGTCATTTATTACTTTTGGCCATCGTTGACGAATATTACCTGGCCAGGTAAATACAACAGCAACAGGCAGGTAAACGACAGGTAATAAGGCAACAGCGACAGCGACAGCAAGTAATAAGCTTTTGGTTTTTGGTCTGGATTTCTTCATTTTTCCATTGCACACACTTGTTGCTGTTGCTGTTGTTGTTTTTGCAAAATTGTTACAAAAAAGTCGACAAACTTACCTGGAAAACCAGTGTGTGTGTGTATTTACCTTGCCAGCAATAATAATAATAACAATAACAACTGGTTGAACTCATTAATCAACGATCCATGAAAGTAAGGTGATTATTATTATTATTATTGTTATGTTTGGGAATGAATGAATGCAATGAATTGAATGAAGAAATCTCGATTGTCAACACAGGTATACCTGCCCGATAGGTGTGCGTATGTTTTTTAATAATAATTTTGGTGACAACTTTGTTCACGACGACGACGACTTATTTTTTACCAACAACGATCATCATCGTCGTCATCATCGTCGTCATCATCGTCGTCGTTTTTCTGGTTATCAAATTGTCACCAATATGCCGAAGCGGATCAGCTTGGCGCCTTCTTCTTCTTTTGGCGCCTTCTCTTCATCTTCATCTTCGCCTCTCTCATTCATTTGATTCGATATGATTTGATTTGATTGGGTTTCATCTTTCTATATCTACCTGTTGCGTTGCTCTACCTGTTGCGTCGTTCTACCTGTTGCATTGCTCTACCTGTTGCTTCGCTCTACCTGTTATTTTCAGTTACCTGGCGAATCAAAAAACAGTACGCGCCAGTACGCCCGTTCATCACGGGATGGCCATAATAATAAATTCAATTCAATTCAATAATATAAGTTAGTTATCATCATCATCATCATTATTGTGGTAGATGTTGTCGATGGTGGTTGCCTTCGTTTCGTTTCGTTTTCTTCGAAGCTTTTTCGTTTTGAAGCTCTTGAAGCCTTCGCGTCTTCTTGTTCTTACTTTTCGTCGTCTTTGATATTCATGTGTGTGTGTGCGGTGTGCCGTTTCCATCGGATTTCGGATTTTCAAGAAGAACAGAAATAAAGAAAAAGAAAGAAACAAAATAACGATACGACGATTTTTCTTCCTAAGTGACGATCCAAAAGCTCCCAAAAAACGGAGAGTTGGGATTTGAGAGAAAAAGGAGCTAGAGCGAGCGAGAGAGCCAATTGGAAGAGATGACGACTACGACGACGACATTTAGCCTCGTCCGTATGTCGTGGTGTTCTGCTGCTGTTAGCCGCTACATATTATTATTTACCTGTTGCGTTCTGATCATCACCGCCGCCGCCGCCGCAGCCATCATTGACGACCACGACCAACGGACGAAGACCATACGGCATCATCGTCGAACATCGATGATACAAAACATAATGCAAATCGTTTTGAATATGTTTATCGGTTAGGATTGTGTTGTGGTGGTTATCCTCCAAAATATAAAGAAGACGACGAAGACGAAGAAGACGAAGACGATGAACACTTTCATGATTTTTTCCTTCTTCTTGTCGTTGTCGTCGTCGTTGTGATTCTCCAAAAAGGTCTTCATGTCATTTTTATGATCAGATTTGATTTTTGTTGTTGTTGTTGTAAACTTGGTCATATTGGCCATCGTCGTTGGTTGATGATAATGTCTTCATGTCCAGAAATGTCCATGTTTTGGGTTGATGAACAATAACCAACCAACCACCAACAACCTTTCTGAATCAATTTTTTTTTCTGACTGGTGGTGTTAATGTCTTTGTCGACAACACGACCAACAACAACAACAACAAAGCATAGACCCGGTCAAAAATATCCGCATATATAATCATCATCATCATCATAATCATTAATCGTTTTAGGTATATTTCCATCACCATCTTTTTTCCATCCATCTTTTCCAAAGAAAATAACCATCATCATCATCATCATCATCGTCGTCGCCGGGTCGTGGTAAAGACCAAAAATATCTTCGCTTTGCTTTCCGATCACCACCCCAGTGATGGTAATGGTGTTTATCATCGTCAGTTTCCGACGACTACGATGATGATGATGATGGTTGTGTTGGTGGTGTTTGGGAAGTGTTTCGTTTGATCCATAACACATTTAGTGCGTGTGTGTTTAACACTTGGCGTTCCCAAAAAAGCCCGGATCATTAGCGAGAGATATTTGTCCAAGTAACGGCGCGACATACTGCCGTGTGCAATATCCTCATCATTGTGTAGGGCGCGCGTGTGTGTGCGACATTTTTTTTACTTCCCCAAAACTCACTGCTTTGAATTGAAACTATTTGGACTCGGCTTTAAACTGTTACTTTCTGTTTTTTTTTGTCGTTGGGGTTGTTTTCCGGTTCCGGTAATCGTCGGTAATCACGATCCGGTAATCAATCACGATCTTACAGGCTGGGCATTCGGCGTTCTGGAATTTGGTGAAAGTGGATTGTTTCAATTGTCCCACGTTCAACCATTAACACCACAGCAGATACAACAATATCAACTACATAGACAAATGGTAATTATCGTTGAATTGAATCATCTTGATCCAAAAAATCTTGGCTAACCGTGTGACCGTCGTGTACAGGATGATGATTCGCTTGATCGTGATGGCCACCACCATCAAACCAATGGCCATCATCATATGAACGGTGGTGGTGTGCTGAAAGATGAAGATCATTCGTTGAATACAAATTCATCCAATGGAGGCGGTAACCACAATGAGCTTAGCTCTTTGTGGGTTGAAAGCAGAATGGTAAGCATTTTTTTTACTTGTAGTATGGGGTGTGTCCAAGGGGTGTGTTCAACTCTGATCCCTCCTCCTCGATCCAGGATAACCTCACGGATGATGGCGATATGGTGAACGGAAATGGCCATATGAAGAATGGTGGTGATTCGAGTCCGCCCAACACCGGTACCATGGCATCGATGAATGGGGGCGGGGCCGGCGGTGATGGTTCCAATGGAAACTTTTCCCTGCTGCAATTCGCCTTGTTCAATTTCCGTGAAAGTCTCAATAAGTAAGTGGATCGTTTGTCATCCCAAAACGGATCACATCTTTAATTCATCACAACAATTAATCACGACGACGATGTGAATCTTGTTCTCACACAGGTACGATCTACGTGGCCACCTGAAGGACAACAACAATTCAATACGTGGTTCAATTAAATTGATTGAAAATTTAAAATCAAAAAAGAGCTCCTCCTCCTCCTCAAACAACAAAAAGAATAATAAGAATGGTGGTGGATCGGATTCAACCAATGATTGGACGTGGAGCGAATTTGCCAATCTTGTCAAATATTCAAAGGTAAGCGGCCGCCATTGTGGTTTCAAATTTCGAGGTCTTCGTGCGTCTCGTTTGCTTGTTTGTTTTTGTGTAACATTTTCATACTTTGCGAAACGATTCCTTCTATTTTTGTTGACCATTTTGTGTCCATCCACAATCCACATTGATGATGGGGATCATGATCCTGATGATGATCCCATGATCCCATTTTGTCTATCATTATCATCAAATGCGACTAATGCAAACATTTTGTCTCTCTCCCTCTCTCTTGCTCTCTCTGTGTCCAGACTCCAATCCAAGCTTCGTTATTAATGCTGCAACCGGAGCTCAACAAGGTGGCCATTGAATGTTTCTCAGGTAAGCGCCTACCTACACACACACAAATACAATATTAAGAATATTACGAATGAATGACATTAATGGTTGGCCGGTTAGGTTGTGTGATCCAATTTTCTTATTCAACCACCACCACACACCAACACACAAACACAATAGGTCCGCGCGACAAGGTCTAAATGTTTCAGCATTCAGTCGTCAGTCAGTGTGTGTGACAGGTATCTGTGAAGCAGTATACACTTACCTGGTGAAAGGAGCAATTATCATCATCATCATCATCATCGTTATAACCATTATCATCTATAGATTTTGCATAAGTGCATTGTAAAAGACAATGAATGAATGAAATATCTAGAGCTAATAACTAGAGCAGAGTAGCCTATATCCTCAGGAGGGTTATATGTGCTTCTTCTACTAATCGCGACTTTAAGACACCATTTGTCTCGCCATGATGATTATGATGATGATGATCCATTTTTACCATTCTTTAATCTCGTTTCCTGAATGACCATAATCCCCCGTTTAGCCATCATGCGATACATGGGAGATTTACCGATGCTCAAAAACCAAAACGAAGTGGATTGTGTGTACACCATTTTATTGGTAAGTGTAGCGGCCTATTTAAAGTTAAGCTCCTCCTCCTGTTGCTTCAACCCTTTCGCTACGAGCGACGTTCGCGCGACGACCTGTGTGTGTACGAGTGTCGCCTATAGACGACATCGACGCTACTCCGGCAGCACAAGGGCCCGTACAGTGGTGACGCTCCTACAGAAAACACTGCGTTAGCGCGAGGGTTAAGCTTCTCCTCCTCCTCCTCCTCCTCCTCCTCCTCCTTTTCCTCAACCTGTCGCTTTAAGCTCCTCCTTCAATGATTTCAAATGAACCAATTAAAATTGATCTGATTTTTTTTGTTGAAAATTTAGAATTGTCACCGTTATGCACAAATACGTGATGAAGTATATTGTCAATTGATGAAACAGACCACCAGCAATAAAAGTCCTAAACCGTAAGTGGAAATGTTTGAATTTGTTGTTTTTTTTGGGCCCGCGATTGGCCACCATCCATCCATCCATCCATCCATCATCATGCAACATCCATCATGATTTTTATCTTTTCTTTTCTTCTTCTTCTTCGGAAAACACTTTTACAATCCTCTCTCTCTCTCGCTTCCCATCAATATATTATTCATATGTAAACGTTCCGTGTGTGTGTCGTTTCGTCGTGTCCGTGGATGCACTTATTGTTTGTGGGCGCGTTCTACATTTTCCTTCCACTGATTTTGGCCATCACCATCATCTTCATCATTCTTCACTTTGGACTAAAGTGATAGTTGTCAACGTGGATGGAGACTATTTTCGATCATAACCGCTTATTTTGATTGTTCGGAAACATTACGTCCATATCTATTCAAATACCTCGAAACGGCTGCTTACGATAAACGTCGAGCATTCCATGTAACCGCTAATATTACATTGAAAAACTTGAAGAAAACATTTAAATTTGGTGGCCGGAAAAATGTACCAAGCATCGAAGAGATTGCGGCCATTTCTGCTGGGCGTACATCCAAACGGCAGATGTATCGTCTACCCGGCGGTACGGAACGTATTTTAAGCACATCCTGTACAACGGTCGTACAGGATATAATCGAAGAAATTTGCCTGATGCTCAACGTGACCAATTCGTTGGAGATGGAAGAATTTTCTCTCTACTGTATCATCGAAGGAGGTTGGTCCAATTGATTGATTGATTGATTTTGGTCGAATGGGCGTTATCCAATTTGATTGTTGTTCCAGATCCCTACACAATGCCGTTGAATCGTGATGAATACATTTTGGATGTTACCACTGAACTATTGAAAAATGGTCAACTGTTCTATTTAATATTTTGTCGTTCCGTTTGGTATTATCCGCTAAGGTTGGATAGCCATCTTTACATCGAGGTGGTGTTCAATCAAGTCGCCCCGGATTACCTGGAAGGCTTGTTGATAATGATCCCGGGAGAGAAGCTGAACGATGATGTTGTCGAGCAGATTGCCCGTATTGCTTCGCTATTGCATAGGGCAGCGGAAATGGAACAAATGCCCAGCAAGGATGAGATTAAATATTTATTACCAAAACCAGTGTTGGCGTTGCGCGCCATCAAACCGGCACAATGGGTGGAAATGGTACAGAATCATTGGAATGATATGTCGGCATTGTCACCGATCGAAGCCAAAGCTCAATGTTTGGATATATTACAAAAATGGCCACTATTCGGGTCTTGTTTTTTCGCAGTCAAAGTAGGTTTCATCGTCATCATCATCATCCCATAATCACCATTGTCACATAATCTGATGATGATCTGTTTTAATTTTCTCACATAGCGTATCCAAAATGATTTCCACACACATCTGGATCATATATTGGCATTGAACAAGGATGGCGTCCATTTTCTTGATATGATCACACATGTAAGCATTGCCTGTTGGACAAAAAAATATCATCAATCTCACTCACTCTCTCGCTTTGTCAACAGGAAAAAGTTTGGCGCCACCCATTTTCCGAAGTGATTTCCACTCGTAAAGTACGTTCGGAAGATGGAACACTTTACCTGGATATGAAATGCGGTAATCTTATGGTGCAAAAGATCACCAGAATCCAAACGGATCAGGTAGGATAACTCGTGTTATATTTGAAATTTGAATGATTCGATTAAACCATCAAACAACCAATCCCACCACCAATAGGCTCATGAAATATCCCGATTGATCAGCCAATACATTGAGATCGAACAGCATTTCAAAAACGGCCGAAGCTCTTCATCCACAACCACGCATACGAATCAAACGAACGGCAACAATAATGAGAATAAATCATTGAGCGATCAATCATCAAACTAACCGGCAACAGGCAGCTTCAGCCGCAGCACCAGAAGGCCCACAGAAGCCGTGCCCATCTATATGCCGTCTCACCTTCCCTGCGTGCTTTGTCTCTCCGCCTACACTTGACTTGGACGCTTACACTTAGACGCGCTTTGTAAATAAGCAACCAACTACACGCACGCTTTGGCTTGCCAGCTAGCCGTGCCGTGCACTATATAGCACACAGACACACTGACCCACACATCGCACGCGCAAGCGTACGCGAGCCGCAGCGCTCCGCCTCACCTTCTTCTTCACATTTCTAGGAGGAGACGCATATAGACATATAGTGCCATATATTTGATTGATTTTGTGTGTGCGCGTGCGCGTGTGCGGCCTGGTGTGTGTGTGCTGGTGTCAAAGTGTGTGACATTCTATATACACGCTCCGCCTCTTCTGTGGTGTCGAAGCTGGCGGACGACCAGTAGTAGTAGTACTTTTTTTTCGAATGTAAAATGTTCATCACTTTTTTGTCTCTTCTCACTTGTTGATTTCAATTATGTTTTTTTGATTTTTTTGAAGATTTTTCATCGCATCGCATTTTTCATTGAATTTTTTTTCTTGCTTGCTCCAAACCCCTTTCTTCTTCCGTCCCACTTGCCCCCTTGCAACCATTATTATCGAGCCCGTTTTTTTCGTGTTGTTCTCGCTTACAACAATTTCTCGCTAGTTAATAATAATGATGATAATAATAATGATTTTTTGATGAACGCCAACGTTTTCTGTCCTCGATTCGGCTTTGGCCATCATCATCATTAACAGTGATGATCCGGCCTGCCTCTTCTCGATAACAATGGCAATGATGTTTGACACAATGTGTAAAGCAAGCAAGCCGATTGGATTAATGGAATTGATTTCCGATGGCCAATGTCCATCCCAAATGTTAATGCAACAAAAGAGAGACATTGTCATGGTAAATCTAATAATGATGATGATGATTATGATGGTGTTGATGATCATCATCTGACACCAGGACCTTCAGGCAACTTTGCCCGCGATGGTGCGGTGTGTGGTGGACATTGAGATGACATTGATTTGAATGTGAAGAACAATTTTTTGAAAAATTTTCTCCGCCACCTGTTGCGCCATCTGTTGATGATAATCGAAATCAATTTTATCTTGAAAGTGACTAAATCTTATTATCTTGAAGATTTGTTTGACCGATGACAATTCGTGATGCTCATCATCGAATCGTCGCGAATCGAGTCGTTGGATTCATTCGCTTGCTGGCTCTCGTCTTGGATGGTTGTTCTCTCTGGCTCTCGTTTTGGATGGTCGTGTTCATTGGTTCGTTCGGCTCTGGATCTCGTATTGGATTTCCATGGGGTAAGCCATTGATTTTATACCATTTTTTTCTTGTTCAGGCTAGATTAATTTAATTCAATTTAGTTCAGTTTAGTTTCGTTTCAAATTAGTTTAGTTGAATATATTTTCTCTCTTTTTTCAGTTATTTTTTTGACCAATTTCCATGATAGAATAATGAGATTAGCCACTATTCGTCACAGTTTCAGGATAGTTTCAGCCAGATCTAGTTTTCCAAAACCCGTTAGAAATTGATTTTCCTAGCCGATATTTAGGATTCTAACCCCCCAGTAAATTCTCTTGATCTCTTACCCCCCCATGCACTCTAAACTAGCACTTTCTAACCTTTATTCCTGCCCGATTTTGACCAACCAATACTAAACCCGATTTTTCTTTTCCATAGGATAAGTGCCGCCACCTGTTGCTCAAACTTTCTACCACTGTGGTCCGTTTCTCTTGGTAACATGTGCTGCCATCTGTTGAGGAAAATTCGAAATGTTTCATTTTGAATTCCTCATGCTGACCGATTGACAAATGGCTGATTTATATGACAACAATGGCAGCTGATGATGGAATCATGATGAAAAATACATGAAAATTACATTGGTTGTTGGACTTGTTCACGTGGCAAAAATTATAGCCAATAAAATCCATTCATCCAAATTCGCGCTATTTTAGATAGTTTTTCTACGAATTGTTGTCTAGTTTACTTGGCATGCTTAATTTGTAGTGTGCCAAGTAAACTAGAAACAACAATAAAACATTTTATATTAAA
>JAOZJS010000759.1:0-16912 GCA_025882695.1 Amerodectes protonotaria
AAAAAAAATGATACACACCGACCAACCAAGAGGACATTAAAATGAGATTTAGCATCCACCACCACCATCATAAGAATCCAGCACCAAAATCCAGGATCCTGCAATCGCTCCCACAAAATACAAAGAGACAGCGAGAAAGAGCGAATATTTATGGCGAATCTTTGGTGTTTATGGCAGCACACAATCACTCATTCATAGAGGGGTTTGGCAAGGGGGAGGAGAAGGGTACCGGATCCTTGCCGATCCTGGTATCCTAGGAAGACAGAAAGGGTAGACCAAAGAATCCCAGACACCAGAATTTTGGGGCGTCAACGCTAGCAAAAATCTTATCACACACACAAAAGTTTTGATGTTCTGGTGGTGTCGAACAACAACCAGAACCAGAACCAGAAAACAACAACAAGAACAAGAAGAACACCTCCGACAACAACAACAATAACAACAACGCCAGACTATAACGGGATCCTGGGGTGTGTGTATGGCGCCCTTTCGCTCTGGCTCCCTCACTCCCTAGCTTATATGAGCTCTAGCTCCAGCGCTTTGAATAAGGGGCAAGCAGCAAAAAAAACGGAGAAAGTTGATATTTCTGGTTCCAAACGGTGTATATCAGATTATATTATTTTGAGACACACTGGAACACCACCACTGGAAACAATGTTGGATCCAACAATGTTCCAATGGATCCACTGTGGTGGTGAAGGTGGAAACATGTTCCGAATCATTTTTTCTTTTTTTTTCGTCTTCGTCTTCTTCGTCGTTTTCTTATTGTTGTTGTCGCTGTTCAGAGTCTTAAGGGGGCGGTTCCGTACTAGTACCAGTCTCTCTCTCTCTCTCTTGTCGTGGGTTGGGCGCTGGCATTATTAAAAAACATAAATCAAATTAAATAAATGTAGTGAAGAATGATGCACATTTTTGGTGGGTGTTCACATTCCCTTTGTTCCACCATTCCATTGGTCGTGTTGCTGGTGGTGGTGGTTGGTGGTTGGCGTCTTAAGAAGGAATCTTTATGTATCCTTCCGCCTCCCCTTTTTGTTATATGAATCTCCTGATTCTCTTGCATAACCGCATGGTCGCCTACCTACCCCTCCGTCCCCGCAGACCAAACCATCCATTACATAACACAACACATAACACCCACAATATACATTGATAGGGATAAAATATCTGTATTTCATTCATTATTATATAATATTATATTATATTATATTCTGGTTGTATAAATAATAATAATAGTGCATGTTATTCCATGGATCCATGGATCCTGGATCCTGTATCCAACCCTAGCTAGCCCTGGTTCATGGTTTCCGTTATTTTTGTTTCTAGTAGTGGTGGTGGATCCTGGCCTGGTGTAACATACAACAACCACTTTATGGACCGCCCCCTGAAAATATCGATTGTGAGCGCGAGCCAGAGGAAGAGAAAGAAAGAAGGAGGAGCCAAGGAGACGAGGAGGAGGAGGAGCTAGAGATCATTATTTTAATATTGAGAGAAAACACACACACATTGTGTCCCACCTACTTTCAATCAATATTGAAAGCTGCCAGCCAATCACGAGTCGTGATTCACGACCTGTGCTGTGTGTTGTGTTGTGGGCAAGTGAAAGGATTGGCTAGAAACAGCCAAAAATGAACTTGAAACACACTAGTAATTTTTTTTATTTTTTTTGGTGTTTCAGGGCTTGGATTACGCCCACTACGCCCACTCGAAGTAAGCCCAGAAAAGTCCTTGCGTGTATGTATTGGTGAGTGTGTGATGTGAATTTCATTTCATTCATTTGCACTACCGTAAATGCACTCAAGCTTGGGCTGGAGAGCTTGGGGAATATACTTTTTTTTTCGTTTTTCGCGTTTGGCGCCAAGCCAAAATTTGAATAATTGTAATTTTCACATTTTGGTTTGGCTTGGCTGGTTGACGTCGTGCGTACACGTACGTAACGCGATTAATTAAATAAATTGTTTCGTATGAATTTGCTTTAGTTTTAGTTTAATTTTTCTTTTTTTTTTTGAAAAAAAATAATATTTTTCTCGTTTGGCTCTAAAAAGTTTTCTCGTTGTTGGCCCGCTTTGTTTCCCATGTGTTGGATCCAATGAATCTTGCTCCTCCCACTTTTTTGTTCATTTCATTTCATTTTATTATTTTAATTTCTTGCTTCGTTTTTGGTTTGTAATTTATGTGCGTGCGTGTGTGTGTGCCAGTGTGTACCATAATAATGCCATAAAACAATTATAAAAAATTCTCGTGTGTCTTTTGTCGTTGTCGTTGTCTTCCTGAACACATCCGAAAAGAAGGGGCTTACGAAACCAAGGCCAAAATGAATTTTTCGTTTTTTTTTACTAAGTAAGACCAACGCCAACCTACACCTACACACACACACACGTACACGCCCACACACGCCCATGCATATTCTTCTTCTTGTTCTTGTTCTCATTTTTGGGAAGGTTCACTCCCGTGATAATAAATTCTTCTTTTTTTGTTCGTTTTTTTTTCGGTTGGAAAATGAAAATGAAAATGAAAAAAAAAGAAAAAAAAATAATAAAATATATTACGTAAAACCTTATTCTTCTTCTTGTTCAGTTCAATTCAGTTCTCGTTTCGTGGAAACTTAATTTGTACACTCTGGAACACCACCACTTGGCTTTGGCTTTTGTTTTTTTTTCTTTGTTTTCTGGCTGCTTGATGAATTATAATAATAATAATAATAATAAGTGGAACGCTCCACCCACACCGACAGACAGACAGGCTACAAGGTTTCTAGCTTCCGGTGGAGATGGTTTGAGATCCCAGAACCAGAATCTTCAGAATTTTAATCATCGTCTTGGTCTAAGATTCTTTAATGTGAAGGATAATCTAAGAGGATACACATGGCTCCTTGAACTTTCCAAGTTCCAAGATGATCCAAGTGCATGATCCAACATTTTTGGGCGGCTGTTGCCGCATTTGCGAATTCGTCATCAATTTTTTTCTGGGGCCGTTTTATGATGATGATCGTGGTGGTGGCCATCATCATATTTGAATGGCCTCCAACTCTTCTCTACGCCTGATGGGTGGGTGTGTCTATGGGCGTGTGTGTTAGCTTAAGTTTTTTTTCAGCAGTAGTTTTGGATTCTTCGAGGATGTTCAAATATTACCAGAACATCATCATCATCATCATTGGAATCGAGAAGGAGTGGGAGGGGACCATCCAGTAGGAATTAGGGCGCCGAAAAACTACACTCCCATCGCCACGCCTACCACCGCCACCACCAACAACGGATGATGATAGTCAACAACAACAATAATAATAATAATATTTTATATTTTCGTGGGCGCCCAGAATCCCAAGGCGCCGCATAGAATTGCACCCATTGTGTGTGTCAATATTGTGTCTGCTGGGTTCGAAGATATTATTCTCATTATTATTATTATTATCTTCATCAAAAGTCAAGACACACGCAAACACACACACACACATAAAGATACAGACATAAAGATATTGCCAGTAAAGAAACGAAACGAAACGAAAAAAAAGTCTGAATCCGTTATCTTTGGCGCCCGCTCTATTGCTTTGGCTTGCTGGCTGGCTGGCTGGCTCGAATCCAGAAGTACCAGATGCTTGGATCAATTTTATTTTTGTTCCCGCTTCTTCTGGAAAGCGATCCAACATCATCTTTGGAACTTCGTGGCAACTTTTTGGAGGATATATCCGAAGGATCCTCATAAAAAACAAAACAAAACAAAACAACAAACGTCCGCGACGAACAAACATTGTTTTCCATAATGGCCCTTCCTATGTCGATATTTCTTTGGGACAGATTTTGAACCAGCTAGTGTCACCAAAAAAAAATGCTTGCATAGTTTTTGGTTGAAGATTTTTATATTTTATTTTTACATTTCCAGGAGGAGGAGAAGATTTGGAGAATTTTAAATATCTTGTATTGTTTTGTTTGGTTTTGTTCCGGGCGCCACCATTACCATGTCCCCATGTCCACGTTGGCCCAACAACAACAACAATATTAGATTGTTGTTGTTGGTCATATAACATTGATCGACATTTTGACTGACACACACAACCAACCAGAAAAAAGAGAGAGAGACATTACACAGCTTCGGGATATATCTTCGGGATACCAACGGGCGCCATAATAATATCCAAAACTTTTTCGGTTCCAATATGTCAATCATTGGGACACATTATTATTATTTGGATGTGTGCAAAAAATTTTTTTTTATATTGCTCCGGCCATTTCCAATGGAAAACCACCAATGATGACCACACAGAATCCCGTTGGAAATCCAAGATTCTGAATCCTGGATCGCCTGGATCATATGATCACCAATGTAATTAGGTCTAAATATAACACTTATGGTAAACCTGGGTAATAATGATCATAATATTTTATCATTATCATTATTATTATTATTACTACAATTACAATTATGTTCAATGGCAGTGAACCATGTTCTACTACTAATAATAATATTCCACGGTGGAATATTAGGCGGATACACGCCAAATCCAAGCTCTTCTCTCCAAGAAGCTCCTCCTCCCCTTGACAGCCCACCACACCCACACTTGTCCCGCCCAGATTTGGTGACCATTCAACCACGGAACCGAACAACAACACGCCAAAAAAAACAACAAGAAAAAGTGGAAAACTAAAACCAAAACTAAGCGAATCACCGCCAATTGGAGCTTAATTGAATTAGTAGGTAAAACGGATTGCTGCTCTTTTTTGCTTGCGATTTGCTGCTTCAGGTAAAGTGCACTCAAACGAGAGAGCCAGCCAATGTAAGAAGACGAAGAAGAAGAAGAAATCAGTTTGAGCCACCAACCAGCTAGAAGCAAATTACGTAAGAAAACGGCAGATAGATAGAAAGTGAGCTAGCGAATAATTGAGCGTGTAATGAAGTTTGTACATATGTATGGCGCCCGGTTGTGTGTGTGTGGCGCCCCACAAGAATCAGCAGGATTCCCCGTAAAGGTGAGTCGTGTGTATGTATGATGATGGTGGGGATCCGAGATGAGCGGCGGTCGAAAATGGCGCCACACTTCAGGTAGGCAGGTAAATGAAGGTTTGTATGAATAAATACCGTTGATCACGGAATGCACCGTTGGCGCCCTATTTCGCCCCTGGATGAATGAAAGTCGGTCGTGTGTGTGTAGGTGTGTGAATGCCAAAGAATCAAGATTCTGGTACTAGGACACGGTTTCACACGGGCGACAATATCTTGTCAACCGAAGAACAGAGAGAGTGATGGTTCTCATTTGTTTAAATATTAGCCATGGCATTTTCATGGTGGTTTCTTTGGTGGTGATGGTGGTGTACCATTAACAAAATATGCACAAACTAACAATTTCTCTAATTAGAATTTTTGGCACGGTTTGGCGCTGTGCTCTATCCCTCAAGGGGTTAAGCAGCCCGCTGGCTGCTATCCGCGTGCGCGTGCCCATCAAAAACATTTTTGCGCCGCCCACCACAAGCGCAGCATTTCAGCTAAACAGTAGACGAAGCTATACGAAGCTTTCTTTTTCTCTCTGTGATTGGTCGAATGTGATGACTCTCACCGATGACGAGGCACACTATAAACAGTACAAGATGAAGGGAAAAAGGCTGACCACTTCTTTCAGAAGCTGTAAGTGTGTCTCGCTCTGTGATTGGCCTGATGTGATGACTCTCACCGATGACGAGGCACACTATAAACAGTACAAGATGAAGGTGCGTGCCTCTCCCTCTGCGATTGGTCGAATGTGATGACTCTCACCGATGACGAGAAGCACTATAAACAGTAGAAGAAGGGAAAAAGGCTGACCAACTTGTTCAGCAAAAGCTGCAAGTGTGTCTCGCTCTGTGATTGGTCTGGTGTGATGACTCTCACCGATGACGAGACAGAGGCAGGGTATTTCTCTCTGTGTATTTCTGTTCTCCTGTTCGTTGTTCAGAGATGGCGTCGTTGTAGGTCTACATTCTTGACACTAGTTGATGAACCAAAACCAACAAAATGTCACAATCCAGGCGCCAAAGCAGGGAGCGATACTTTACGGATTGATTCCACTTATTGTTCCACTTATTGTCTTCAACTTATTGTTCAAGCTTATTGTTCAAGCTTATTCTATTCTATTTAGTCTAGTCTGGATTCTGGGAATTTTTATTATTATCATTTTCGGGCGTCTGCATGATGCATCTCTGTTATATGACGCCCAAAGATGGGGACAGGGACAGGGAGCGATGTTGATAATATTTAAATATTTTTTTTATAAAAATATTTTAAAAGACTCCTAAAGATTCTTGCTCATGCTGCTGCTGAAGAGCGCATCTTCATCTCCTCGCATCATCTTCTCTCGAAGAGACGAAGAGAAATCTGAATATTAATATTGGTCGATTAATAACTTCTTAAAGTTTTAGTTTAAGTTGCTTGCTTGCTTGATATTCTAGGACTTTCAGTTTCAGTCTTGGAAATTAAGAAGAAGAAGAAGAAGAAGCGTGTAACCATCAAGCTTTATTTGCATGCAATGAAAAAGAGCTTCGGGATGATGATCATGATGATGATCATCATCATTATAATAAGACGAATAATAATAATCATAATCATCATCGTCGTCGTAGAATTTATGGGAAGAAAAATATGCTGCTTGAGGGATCCAATTCATTTCTTTCGGGCCAGCTTCAATCTATAATTTTTGCCTTGAATCCAGTCAGTCAGTGTGTATGTGGGATCCTGTGTGTATGTGTAGAATCCAGTGTGTGTGAGCCCGTTATTGCCCGGATGATGGAGCATCTTGTGCAGCACGCATCTTGTTTGCATCCGAAAATCCAAAAAACGCAAAAGAGTGCCGCGAGTTGTGTAAGTGAGTGAGTGAGTGAGTGAGTGCATTTTTAATGAAAATGCATGGCGCCCAATTTCCAAAATCCTTGTGACACACACTAGAAGAAGAAGAAGAATCTTACAGGATCTCTCTTTATTTTCACAATGTTTCGCGCGGCACCGAAAACAATGGTGTTTGACATCAGCAGGGAGAGAGAGAGAGAAACTTTTTTTCGGGTGCAAGAATCCGGGACAAGTAAGCAAGAAAAAAAAATTCTAATCCGGATTAATCGCCAACACACACACGGGCGACAATGTTTCTTTATTTTATCATTTTTTCACTTGAGCTCTTGTTATCCGAGCTTCGAAAAGAGAGAGAGAACGGGAGAGCGGGAGAGAGAGGATTATCATCATCATGAATATCTATTGGAGAGAAAAAAGGGCAACCGACGAGGCGCTCGATCCAGGCGCGCGTATTCCCGTCGCCCGTGTAAACACAATGATGAAATATGATTTTTATAGGGCCCGCCCAAGCCCCCGCCCAGAAAAAGGAGGAGGAGGAGACTAAGACCAAGATATTGCTTCAGGGAAATATCGACCGCTTCGATACAGCTCAGCCCTTTTCTTAACATTCAGGCTGGCAGGCTGAGATGGTGGTGGTGGTGTAGGTTGATTGGTGGTGGTTCTTTGGGGTTCTTCTTGGCACCGCTGCTTCTGACAAGACATTTTAATTATTCAAGACTCTTGTGCTTGTGTGTACGGGTGTGTGTGGTGTGGTGTGGTTGACATACTTTTTCCATTTAGCAGAATTTTGGTGGATGGTGGATGGCCGAACTTTGCTTGCCATTATTTAATGGTGGTGGGTGTGGGTGTGTCTAGGTGGGCGTATGTGTTTGTGCAAATGAATCTCAATCTGTCAATATTATGATGATGGTGAAACCAGGAAGACGAAGACGGAGAAGAAGTAAGAAGCAAGCAAGCAAGGAGAAAACTAATCAATACAATTGAATTCATCAGAAACGAACGGGAGAGAGAGAATCCAAAAGAGGGAACAAGTATCAAAAAAAAAATAAGAATCGAGAAACTTCGAAGCCCCGCCCACCAGCACCACCACCACCTCGAATCTCACTCGAGAATAATGATAATGATTGATTGATTGATTTGAATAATAATAATACAAGAACAAGAATGAACCACCACACATACCGCCACTATTGCCGCCGGATCCACTGCCGGAGCTGCCGCCACCGCCACCATTCTGTAAGAATCCATTTCTTGGTTTGGCACCCAAATAGGCCAGATTGACGTTCGCCTTACGACCATCAATGATTGGATTGGCTTCTTTGACGGCTCGTTCCGCTGAATCCCGAGTCACCATTGTCACCTGAGATGATGGTTGGGGGAGGGGCAAGGGGGTGGGAGGGGAACATCAAGGATTCGAAGAAGAATAAGAAGAACAAGAACAAAAAAAAGTTAATTTCCAAAGTCATTATGATTGTGATGATCATGATGATCATCATTATTATTATTATTAAACGTGGTTGTATCATGATCGGAAACCAATAACAATAATGATCCTGGATTCTGGAATACCAGACAAATAGAGAGAGAGAGAGAGAGAGAGTGATCATCATCATCATCATTATTGTTGTTATTATTATTCGTATCATCATCGAGACGATATGTTCGACCTTGGACCCTAGGCGCCAATCTGGATCCCCATGTAGTAAAAACAATAGATTCTCGATGCATACAAAAGTCAAATCATCATTACACTAAACAAATCACTTCAGCGTCGTACTCTGCGGCGCCAATGCATTCGAGGGTATTCGGGAGTATTCCGTTGAAACTCAATCAATTTGATTGTGTTTGTTATTCATGGCATCTTGGATTCTTGGATTGGCAACAGGTTCAGAATCCTGATCATGTAGCCGAGAGTGTCCCAAGCCAGGCAGAATTTAAAATCAGAATTTTCCCAAAGCCAAACAAACTGATGGTGGAACAACAACAACAAAAGAATCTTGGATCCAAAGAAATTCAAATTTTCAATCCTGGATCATGGCAAATTGCTGTTTTCCGTTTCGTGTGTTTCGTTTTTCGCTGTTTTTTGTTTCGTTCGTTCGTTCGCTCGCTCTCGAAAATGAATTCCACCAAAATGAATATTCACAAGATTCGCGATTCATCTTATGGATGAATGGAAACATTATGTTACACTAGCTAGCTAGCTAGCTACACACTACACACTTCTGGGAGCCAAACGATGCGTGTCCTAACGCCAAAAGAACAAAGAACGAAGCAGAAAATTGAAATTTCGTTTCAACTTAAGTTTCTTCTTCTTCTTCGGAGAAATCAGAAATTGAAGAAAGAAAATTGAAAAACACTTCACCAAAAAAAAAATAAAAAAAATTCAAGGTTCCCGCCCAGAAGGGGGTTAACCATCCTCATCGTCATCCTCATGAATTAACCCTTTTGGTTCCCACATCCAGTGTGTCTCCTCCCATTTTTGGGGCGGTTCACAATTCCAACTGCTGCAACTCGATGCATCTCGATCATGCGCGCTTATAGCGCCAGCTAGTATAATAGAGTTATTTGTCACCATTCATTGTGTTCGCCAAGAGTGCTTTATCCTTGCCAGGATTGTGCTTGAACATTATCAAATCAATTAACTAGGTACACACAGAGAGCGAGAGCGAGAGCGATTGAATTCCAGGAAATGTATTGAAGGGTGTATAACAACAACAACTACAACGGAAAGTGAATTCAGCATGGTTCCAGCAAACACACACCAGAGAACACACTTTGGGACGCCCCAGCCCCAGCCCCAGCCCAGACAACCAGGGCGCCATCCATCCACTAGTGACTAGTCGATAGGACGGGATGGGATAGGGATAGGATAGACACAATTGAATATGCATAAAGTTGAATTATCCGCTCCGTTGGACAAGTCAATGTTTAGGTTTTTTCGATTCTTTGTATGTTGGGTGTTTGGTTGGATGATTTCAGGGAATGGAGGGACCAAGGGAATCCGGGGGCTTGCTTGTTCCCAAAATGATTTCACTAAATGAAACTATCCGACCCGACAACCAGCCAGCCAGCCAGCCAACGACGTCATCCGCTGAAGAAGAAACTGAACGGGAAAAATAACGGGAATAAAAGGGTTTATTAGGAGATGTTCGTGTTGTTGTTCTTCTTCTCGTTGTTGTTGTTGTTGTTGTCGGGATTTGTTTTTGTGTGAACCATTTTGGCTTCGGGTCCCGTCGTCGTCGTTGTTGATTGTTTCTTTCTTTCTCGAATTTCCGTGTTATTACCGTTATCATTGGTGTGTGTGTGTGTTTCACTATATAAATGTGAAACCTCAGCAAGATTGCAATACCGAAACACAACAATAGGAATGTGCTCGTTTTGGTGTTCCTGGATTCAGGGACTGGAACTGGTTCCAGCAGCAGCAGTAGACCAGAGAGCGAGCAAGAGAGAGCGAAAAACATAACGGTAAATGACCAAGGCCATTAAGTTAATTATAATTAGCCCACTTTTTTTGTTGGGCTCCACTGATATTAGCTCTACGGATTCGGATTCGGAGCCGTTCTGGATGACTCTAGCTGGCGGGCTGGCTGGCTGGCTTGCTTTTGTTGTTGTTGGCCATTGTTGTTGGTCGTGTGTTGTGCTATTATCATTATTATGGTTATTGTTGTCGTTGTTGTTGTTTCTCGGGGTTAATCATTTTCGGGGGTGTTGTGTGTTCTGTGGTTGGCATCGGGAAACGTGAAAAAAATATTCTATTTTTGGTGGGCGGATCGGTGGGTGGAACCAACCAACCAATCCTGGCTCCACGTTAAGTTAATCGCGGATAAAAATAGCCAGCCATAAAAGATAGAAATCAAATCACGGTGTCACTGTCTGTATATTATACGGTTATTACGGTAAATAATAATAATAACCGAAACTATCCGGTATTGATAACCGATTAAGCGGACTTGATCCCGGGTCGGGAACCACATCGGATCCGGGTCCCGCACATCGGATCCGATTTGGCAAAATGGATTCCCAAACTACTACTCAAGCTACTTAGATGAGGTGTGAGCGTTGGACGCGGAACGCCCAAACGCCCAAACAAAACGGAAATTCCAGAAATTCATTTTCCAAAAATCGTTTGAAACAAGTTTCAAAATGAATTCAAAATTCAGTGCGTGCGTGGGTGTCTGGATTTGGAACGCGAGCGAGCGAGCGAGCGAGAGCGAAGAAAAAAAATAATTCATTCAGGCAAATTCCAAAGAAATCAAATCTTCGGGTGACATATTTTTGTTCATCTCAGCTCTGTGTGAATTTCACTTCGCTGGCAATCGTCGGGCAAATAGAAGAGAACCACCAGATTTTTCGCCAGAATTTTCGTTTTTTTCAATTGCAAATAATATTCTACTATCGCTCAATGTGTTTGACCTACACTACACTACACTACACTACACTACCACCAACGACCAAAATGGCGCCCATTATTCGCCCATGGTTCCCGCAGATAATGGAAGTGTAAAGTATATATATTTATATATAAATTCTTCTAGATTTTATTTTATTTTATTTTATTTCAGTTTTAGTTTTAGTTTTAGTTTTTGTCGCTTGCTCGCTACAGTTGTTGTAAAGAAATGTCAACATAAAGATGGAAAATAATGGAATAATAATCATCATTATCCTCATTGCTATGTGAATCGTGAATTTTTTTCGGGGCGTATGGTGCTGAGGGAGCCAAAACGGAACGACGAACCGAACCGAGAGAATTCCTAAACTAGGGGTGTGGGGAGGGAGGGAGGGGCGTGGTGATCCAATTCAATAGAAGTAATAATAAATTATAAGGGCCAATAATGGCGCCCCAGACAAACACACCAACACACAAACACACACACACATACAGAGAATCCAGCTAGGAAAACTGAAACTTTTTTCTGCTGCTTCCGCTCCCCCTCCGTCACCGCTATGGATCTCGTCTAATGTTTGATGTTTGTTTGTTCGTTCTTTCGTTTCTCTGGTTCTCTGGACGCCATTGGGCGTCATCATTTCAGCGAGAACCAAACACACACTTGAACAATGAAAAACAAAAAACAAAATTGCTGCTTCTGCTGTCCAGGGATAAGTGTGTGTGTTGGTGTGTGTACATTTTAGTTTATACGCGGGATCATTTAAAAAGTAAATAAAACTTTTTCTCTTTTTCCTCTCTTCCTCTCATTTCCTTTCTCCACTTTGGTCCACAACGGTAAATTATTAGCTTTCTTCTTTGTTGGCGCGTTTCTTTATTTCTTCTTCTTCTGGACCTTAAAAACTTTTCCATAGAGCATTATATAACTCTTCTGGCGATCACCACCACAACTTCGTGGGGGCGTTACCACCACCGACCAACAACACAATTATAATGATTGAAAATGAGGCAATGAAAACGCTCGGGCTCGGGATCTGGTAGTATTATTATTATTTTGTTTTTATTACGATCCAAGATTCTAGAAACAAGAATATTTCTTCTTCTTCTTCTTCTTCTGCTTCCCCTTCTTCTTGTGGCGCCCAGAACAGGCTGCCTGATGATGTCCATGCTGGTCGTTCTAATGGTCGGTTGTCGAAGAGAACACGAAGCGCAAGAAAAGAACACGAAGAAAAATAAATAAAAAATAAAAGTTTCACTTCGATTTCGAACCGAGCCGAACCAAAAAACTTCAATGATCACCATCAATGATAATGATTGCTTTTGGTGCTTTTGCTGATGCCTGCCTGGTGTGATAATGATTAATTCATTCTTTTACAAGAATGAGAACATCCCCAATACAATAGCCGAACAGACATCCAACTAGACATTTGTCGATTTTCCCTGGAACTACTGGTATATACCGTACATACGGTATATACGTATACGTAGAACAGATTCAATTTCCTTTGGAAAATAAATCCAGATTAGTGTGTTTTTTGAAGGAAATTATGAAACACTGCTCTTTCTCAGGAGGAGTACAAGAACACCAAAAACAAAAAAAAACTAAAAACAAAAAAAAACTTTCGATCGAAAAAACAAGCAAGTTCTCCAAACCAGAATATTTTTTTATTTTATCGTCTTTTCCTTCTTTTTTCGCCCTTCCCCTCCCCCCTGACAGCATCCAAGCACACCCTGTGCAACGAGCACCGAGGATAATTAACTTAATGATTATGATTATTATTATAAGAAGAAGAAGAAGAAGAGAAAAAAATGAAATATTAAATGGACTGGTTTTTTTCTGGTTGCTTTTCGCATAAAAAGTTTGAATGGATGGAAAAAGGGGCTTGCAAAAAAATAGGAGGAGGAGTACGTCTTTGACGTCATCATCTGTAACCCTTTCAGTCGATAGATAGATCCAGCCCATCCATCTTCGCTGCTGCTCACTCTTTCTTTATTTCGCTCTTGCTATTTGAGAGGACACGCCCGGAAAAAAGCAACGAAAAAAAAAATAAAAAGAGAAAATGCAATGCAGGGAAGCCAACTGTTCAGGGGCCTGAGTAGGGGCAGGGGCAGGAGCCCGACTGTTGTGGTAATAATAATAATTAAATAAATTCAAAAATAGTACACGTAGAAATGGTGATTATGATGATATTTTCCGTGGTTAGATCTGTGACCATTCACCAGCAATAAAAAATAAAAAATAAAAAGAAAAAATGCAATGCAGGGAAGCCAACTGTTCAGGGGCCTGGGTAGTGGCAGGGGCAGGTGCCCCGTTTTTGTGATAATAATAATAATTAAATGAATTGCAAAAATAGTAAGCGTAGCAATGGTGATGATGATGATATTTTCCGTGGTTAGATCTGTGACCATTCGCAAGAAAAAAAATAAAAAGAGAAAATGCAATGCAGGGAAGCCAACTGTTCAGGGGCTGGCTGTGCGCGTGCCCCTGTGGTAGTTATAATAATAATTAAATAAATTTTAAAATAGTACGTGTAGCAATGGTGATGCTGATGATATTTTCCGTGGTTAGATCCGTGACCATTCACCAGCAAAAAAAATAAAAAATAAAAAGAGAAAATGCAATGCAGGGAAGCCAACTTTTCAGGGGCTGGCTTGAGCGTTGCCCCTGTTGTAATAATAATAATAATTAAATAAATTGCAAAATAGTACGCGTAGCAATGGTGATGATGATGATATTTTCTGTGGTTAGATCTGTGACCATTCCATGAATCCAACGAAAAAAAATGCAAGATGAACTTTTCGGATTCCATGGAGAGAAAGAGAAAAAAACGAAGAACACGATTTACATGGAAATGACTTTTAGGGGATCTAAAGAAACGTGGTGATGGTGATGGTGGTGGTGGGTGGGTGGTGGTGGTGATCATCATCATCATCATTCATCACCATTGCACCAGAATATTCGTTTGCAAACATTGTCAACAATTTTTTTACACAATTTTCTTTCTTTTTTTTCATTTTTATCGTTTGCGCATTTGGCTGTTGGTTTCGTTGGCAGTCGCGGAACGTTATTGTAAAGTAGAATTAAATTGAAAAAAAACTGCAACGATTATCGTTGCTTCTTGCAGTTCCGCAGATTTTTGGGTTTGAGGTCGTTTTTCGGGTGCAATATCATCACGACGATGATGATCATCATCATCATCAGTGTAGCATAATTCATAGATGGGAAGAATCGTGTAGCTTTGAATACTAAACAACCCAGCCCACACACACACAATCATCATCATCATCAGTCTTGGCGAAGATGACGGGAAGATCCAAAAACATATACATAAACATGGACCAGGGAATAGACGAAGACACACACACACGGACACGGACACATATTCTCACAGGGCCAGAGTCAATTTGGACAGAATCCAAGATGATGATGATGATGATGATCGCGATCAGCATATTGTGCATGTCGCCCAGGCACGCAAAGTGTATCCAAATCTATGAAATTATCCTAATTTCCACTACGGCCAAGCCTGGAGATCCAAGCCGAGAATCCTCATCTTCATCCAAATTGCACCCGGTCACACCTACCACCACTTTCATCGCAAATGCAAATGGATGGCTGCTGCTCGACGAAATGAATCCGAATACCCGAATACCCGAAAAAATCATATGACCAACATCCCATTTATTTATCGCAACTGACTATTATTATTATCATGTTGTTGTTTATTATTGGATTCTGTGTTGGAATTGGCGCCAACACACACACACACACTCCGGTGGCAATCACACTTTGAATTCCAATGGTCCAAACATGTCCATAATAAATATAGTGTAGGAGAGAGCGAGCGAGCGAGTAGGAGGAGAGAAACAGCAAAAAAAACAGAAACGAATCCGAGCGGGTGTCATCTTGCATGGGCGCCAGTGGAAGAGTTAACGTGACCAGAATGCAAGAATCCCGATTCCAAATCCATATATCTTCCTTCTTTTCCAGGGAGCTAAATCTAAAGCTAAAACCATGCGGATGATGATGATGATGATTCGCATTTTTTTGGCGGGAAAACTCAAGCGAATCCATTCGGATTTGCATAGATCGGATGGCGCCATGCTTATGAATATGGATCGGATCCGACCCTCTCTCTTACACACACAGGCACACACATATTGACAGAAGTTGGTCGAGCGATTAAGCCGATTAATGTTTTTCCATCAGGAAAATCCGTGTTCAACCAGGGATTTGATTGCTGGGGATATCGCGGATCGGGATCGAACCAGAATGATTAGCTCACCATAATGCATGTCAATCAGGCAGAGAAATCAAATTATTTCAAGCAAAATATCGAGGAGTATGATGATGATCGCATTTGCAATCAAACAACAATGCCCTGAATGCAATGAATAAATTTTCCCCAGGAACCCCAACTCGCACCCCTTGTAGCGGTTCGCCCCGCCCTTCGCAATTTCTGGCACTAAGTTTTTTTCGTGTGTAGGGTGTCCAATAACAGCACGGCAGCACCGACGACTACCGGGATCCGGGAGGGATCAGGGAGGGCACTAGAACAAAAATATGGCCCAGAAAAAAAGGCGTCATAATAACAATCATCTCGCTCTAACTCTATCTCTATCGCTCTAGCTCTCGCCTGGCGCCTGGGTGTATGCGTGTATATTTCCATTTTCCAAATCCATCGAGATTTGGAAATAATATATTCTAGGTGATATTGGATAGAGGGCTTGGGAGGGGCGGAGCCCACTAGTGTATCTCTCCGGTGTGTGGTTGTATAGTAGAAATTATAAATAGACAACCTTGGACTTATACTTGGTTGGAAACCGACACCAAAGCGCCCGAGCACTCACTCTTCTCATCCAAGCCATACAACACAACGACCAAAGATCTTTTGGGACCAAACAACACACAAACGCGATCAAACCGGAATGATGAAAACGAAAGCCGCCGCCGCTTTCACATCCACATCAACATCCTATTTTATCGGATTTGCGAAATTAATCGAAATCTGTACCAGAATACTAAATGTAATCAGTAATGGTAGATATACAGTGTGGTGTGAGATATTCAAACCCACCAATAACAGAGCAGAGGTGAGCAACTCGCGAGCCGCGGACGACCCATCAAACGGTTTTTGGCTCCGCCCATCAAGCGCATTTCAGCAGTTTTATGGGAGACGAAGCTCTCTGATTGGTCCAAAGATGGTGATTTGACCTGATGACGAGACACACAAACTATAAACAGGATGGAAAGCGATCAGCGACCAGTACAGCCTGTTCATGCCTATAACGCGCCTATAACAACCGTTCTCCCCTCTGATTGGTTCATTGTTGACCTGATGACTAGACACTATAAACAGCAGAAGAGGAGGTGCATTTCTGTTTTGCTGTTCATAGATGTCGTGTCGTAGGTCCGTTTTCCTAAAAAAGGTTGCTCACCACTGGGCACTAGAGAGGCAAAAAGATGGTTTTCCGTTTAACGCCCATGACGCCCACTCCCTCCCTCTCTCTCGCTCTCGCTCCGTCTTCGTTTTCCCTCTAGAATCATAGAATCAATATCATCAATTGTTTTTGGATCGGTTGCATGTGGGGATCCTCTCCACAAAATGTAGTGGAGAGGATCCATGATGATGGAGAGATCCTTTAAGGAACAATCCGAACCCGAAAAAAAATCGAACAACGGAAACTAATTACAACCGACAACAACAACAACAGCACAAG
>JAOZJS010000760.1:0-20887 GCA_025882695.1 Amerodectes protonotaria
TCATATTAATTGATTGATATGATGATATTGATGCTGCTGCTGTTGGTGGTAGTGGTGGTGGTGGTTAGTTTGATTATGAAACAAGAAAAATGATTATGAACGAAAACGACAATATCACAGGACAGCCACCATTCGAAGCTTCAAGCCGCCGCCGATGTCTGCCATGATGATGATGATAATAATAATCGGACGTGATCAGAATTTAGATCGAAAACTAGCATCACAATATGCCTGGCGCGCCCACACAGGAACACACACAAACACAGGAAAACACACTAATTTAGGACAAAAAACGGATTGTAGCTTCGTCACCAGATTACCAAACGGGATTTTCCGCGGGAAAATCACGCGGGATCACAATGTAGAAGAAGCATCATCATCATCATCGTCATAGGATTTTACCGTTATGGTCGATAACGAATGCAAGTTAGGTTAGACTAGTCTAGGCTTGGTTGGGTTAGGATAAGATAGTAGGCTTGGTTAGGTTTGGCTGTCAATTTGATGTGCTTGTTTCAGGTTGCCTAGCTAAAACTTGAATGAAAATTTTCAAAAGAAAAAAAATTTTCCGTTTCGTTTCGTCGTGGTTTCGATAGCGGCGCCTGGAACAAGCAAGGCGCCTGCAATGTGCAGGTGAGGAACTGGGGATTCTCGGTTTCCCGATTCTCGTCGTCGTCGTCGTCGTCGTCGTGTGATATAGAACGTTAGGTTGGCTGGTACGCGTCGTTAGGTTTGGCTCCGTGTTCTGTTCTGCTTGCTCCCAACTGGTAATCGGCTTTGGCGAGAAGCGAGAGCGAGAGCTAGAGAAGATTCACAGCTCTAATGATGATGATGATGATGTGAGTGTGTTGAACGTCTATTCCTGGAACTTCAAAGAGCAATCAAAAGGTGAGAATGTTAAGAAGAAGAATAATGATGATGGTGGTTAATCAATGTTCAGACGCGAATTTCGAAACGACCGAGAGAGAGAGAGCGAGAGAGAGACAAAGGGAGCAATCCGAACACGCCTAAAATTTGAACTTTTCCCAAAGATCCCGAATAAGATCCCGAATAAGATCCAGAAGATCCAAGAACCAGAAGAAACGAGAATAATCAATTCTGAACGAGGTGAACCCCACCAATTTTCTACCAAAAATAATAAAAAAGATTCGAATTCGAACGCCAAACCCAAAAATAGAATTTTTTTTTCGCTCGTTCGAATAGATGGGCGTGTTAGTGGGCGTGTCCCGACGCGCGGAAGGGGGAAGTACCTTTCAGATGTTATGGCAGCTATGTGTGACAGGTTTTGAAATGAAATGAAATGAATTGAAATGAAAATGAAAATATTGTTGTTTTTGTTTTTGGCGTTGTTGTTTTGCTTTTTTTTGAAATTCTTTTCCGATCTCTCCTCCCCCGCCTCCCCGCAAAGGGAGGTTTCAAATTGCATTCGATTTTCCCAACACACGCCCAGATTGAGGCCGGGCGCCAAAAACCACCATCAACAACAACAACAACAACAACCAACCATACGACCAAATATGCCAAATTTTGGGCGCTGGTTGGTTTTTGGTTTTTTTGGTTTGGTGGTGGTGGTGGTGGTTCAAATGATCAAATGATAAATGAAAAAAAAATAGGAAAAAGAAAAGAATCTGGATGAAGGGAGCGAGCGACTGGGAGTAATGGTTTTGGAATTTCGAATCTCCAAAAAAAAGAAGAAAGAAGAAATTCTCCAAGGTGGGAGGGTGTGGGTGGGCGTGTCTCTCTTCAAGTTCCCACAAAAAAAAATTCGAAACCAAAACCAAACCAAAACAACCAAAAAGTGTGGACAACAAACACACACACACACACAAGTTTGAAGTTTGAAGTAAATGGACCTTGGCATTTTATTTTTTTTTTGGAGGAGGAGGGGAGGAGCCTGTTCCGGAGAAAGGGAGGAGCATAAAGCAACCTGCCTCAGTGTCTGCCCGCCCGCCTGCTTGATGGTGAGGGGCTGGTGTGCGCAAAAAACTTTTCAACCAACCAAGCGAAGGAAAACTAAACCAAACCAGCCAACCAACCAGCAAAAACAACAAGAAAACGAAAACGACCAAAACGACCAAAACGAGAAGAACAAACAAGAATTTGAAATTCTAATTTAATTTACCCCAAAACGCATACACACACTCGCACACACACTTGCACACACCTAGAATGGGCGAGAGAATGGAAACCTGGCGTTTGTGTTCCACGTTCAACACAGCCAACCAAACAAACAAACAATCATTACCAGGAGACAACCACCAACGAACGAAACACAGAGTGGGCCAAAAAACTAGAACAACGACAACTAGAACTAGAGTGAAGATAGAATATGCATGGAAACAACAGAACAATATTCTCTGCAAGCCAAGCATGAATATGATTATTGTTATTATTATTATTATTATTATGTTGTGTTGTAATGTTTGGATTTTCATAATCATCATCATCATCATCATCATGGTGTCCATGGTGGACTATGGAAAAGCCATGGATCCCATTGGATTCTAGGGTTCTCGTCGTTTCCCCCACTTTGGTACCAACATTTTATGCCGCCCCCTCTGTCGGCCTGTCTGTCTGTCTTCAAGGTGGAACAACAGGAAAAGTCAGTCAGTCAGTCAGTCAGTCAGTCAGTCAGTAGGTATGACCGTTATCTTGTTCACAGAGAGCGAGCCTTGTACAAGCAAGCACAAGGCTAGATACAAGGCGGAGAGTACAAGGTGTAGATATGCAGAAGCAGTAGCAGAAGTAGGAAGGGGGCGGGAACCAAAACCACAGAAAACGAAATTGGGGGGCGGGAACAATTATCATTATTAGTGAACGAAAAAAAGAATTATGATGATCATCATCGTGGGTATTGTATATGAATGAAGTGGGCGTGTGTAGGGGGAGGAGCGCGTGCGCGCACAGAGAGAGAGCGAGACAACGTTTTAGGGGGTCCAAGCGTACAGGTAAATCGTATGGATATGTGATGGTATTACATAATGACGTAAAAGATTAATGGTTGTTGTTGCTGCTAGTTTTAGAATGTGTTGTTTTGAATTTTTGTTTCGAATTATTTTATTTTTGGTTCGCGGAATCCCACAATACGGATTCAGAGCATCCGGACAGTGTGGCAGACAATGTGTGGAATCCAGGAATTCTAGGATTCTGGAATCGAGAATCCTCTTCTGTCATACACAATGGCGTCCAGAATGGCGCCCAGAATTAGCATTGTTTTGTAAATGAATCGACAAACAAACAAACAAACAAATAAATCTGAATCTGAATGCGAACCAAAAAAAACAGACAGACAGACAGACAGCAGAATCCACACACACAATCCGCACACAATAATCGTAAATATTCTGGCTGCCAGACACACACATGGGGAAGTGGGCGTTGGCCGGATCTACCGATTCGATCTTCCAATACGTGTGTGTATGTATGTATGTATGTTATGGAACCGGAATTCCTTACAACACAGTACAGGGATGGTTTAGGGCGTTGGATTCTGTGTTGGCGCCTGGATTCTGTTGGCGCCTGGATTCTTTCTTTTTGTTATTCCTGGGATTCATCTGCTATCTTCTGCTAATGCAATAACAATAATAATGATAATGATAATGACTGTGGGTAAAGAATAATAATAATAATAATATTCGAATGGGCGTTGGTGTTGGTTACAGGCACCACCAACAGGAGATTCGTGGCTTACAGGCTTGGGAGACACACAGAGACAATGCAGATTGTGAGTGTGAGGAATTGTGGGTTCCAGAATCCTGGAACAAATAATTGCCAAATGGCTTTGGGGGGTGGTGGTGGTGGTGGTGTTTGATGAGAATGTTCGCTCGCTCACTCACTCACATTTTCCACTGACACAAACCGCGAAACGTTCCAAAAGTAGGACCACACACACATAAATGTGAGTGGTAGGATAGATAATGAAAAGAATTCGAATTCGAATTCGAAGCCAAAATCAATTGAAACTTGAAATCGTGAATTGTAAGAATTGAAAGAATTGAAAGAATTTTTTTTGAATACAATACCATTGTGTGTATGTTTTGATTGAACAAAAAAAAAACGGACGATTTGAACAATTATTCTTGTTTTTTGGTTTTTGGTTCTCCTCAGCGGATTTTGTTTTTGTTCACAAGTTTTCGTTCGTTTCGCATTCGAATATTCGAACATGTTATGTTCGAGCGAGAGAAAAAAAATGAACAGAACCGAAAGAAACTTACGGTAATATGTAAATTTCGGTGGCGATCCCGCGGAATCCCGGAATCCTGGCGCCAAACACCCGGGGATAATTCAACCAGAATGATCATGTTTTTTGCATGTTCTTCTTGTTCATCAAACATGCACCGAGCACCACCACCACCATCAACAACATTGATCGATTATTGAACTACTAGAACTCCGAAACTTCCCAAACGAAGCCGAATATGTTTGAGACGACGACTTTTATCGTTTGCAATTTTTTTTTTCGCAATATTCTGGTTCGTTTGGTTCACTCTCATTAATTTATTGATCCAAAGGTGAGCATTATTCTTCTTTTTTTTTGGTTCCAAAATTATTGTTATTATTATTATTATTATTATCCTTGCACACACACACAGATATACGCCCATACACATGGGCGCCATACCTGTTTCAGCGGCTATCACTGGTGGTTTGGTTCAGCCAACACCACAGCACCACCAAAGCAAACGTTTCGAATGATTGTGGCCAGCCAGCCAGTTCCCCGGGCTACACACACACAAATGTACATATGGTCGATGATGATCACGCAATAAGCAGAAGAAGAAGGAGGAGGAGTAGCGAAGAAGAAGAGAATCGAAACAGAAAAAAAATCGAATTATCTCATTAGGTGTTCATATTTTTTTTTTGGTTGGGCAAACATTCCCGTTCTGAGGTAACCAAGGTTTTCAAACTAAACCAAACGAAAAAAAATCCAAATTCCAAAACGCCAAGATCAGGCATCATGTTCCCGCACAACAATTTGAATTTATCGTGCAATAGTGAGCTTCAGCGCCCTCCCTCTCGGCGAAAAATATAAATAAATTTAGCAACCCATAATTGATCCAAGAAGGGGGGTGTAAAGCGTGCAGGCTCTTTTTTAAATCGAGTTTTCGCTTGTGCTGCCATCTAGCGATCTTAAAACAATAATTATGGGTTGCTAAATTTATTTATATTTTTCGCCGAGAGGGGCGCTGAAACTCATTTTTTTATTTTTTTACAGTGTGTTTATTATTATTTAATAATATCACACAACAAGAATATTCATCATCATCAACAACAACAGAATTCGATTGAAAATCGAACTTGAAACCTTGGAAAAAATATTGAAATTTCATGTTACAAATGCCCATTACTACAATGTTTCAACAAATTGAACAATGAAGATCATCAGACCGAATTGGGTGAAGCATGAGAATAAAGGTAAGAATTGTCAATTTAATTTATTCCAATATTTTGCTAATTAAATTGATTTTGACATGCTAAAATTCTTGATGTAGACAAAAAAGGCACACCATTGTCAATATTCTCCATCGATGTACATCCTGATGATACACGGTTTGCTACCGGTGGCCAAGGAAATGATTGCGGTTGTGTTGCCATTTGGAACCTGAAAGCTGTACTTGAAAAGTGTGTTGAAAATGATGAAAATCAACCTAAATTATTGTGTCAAATTGATAGTCATCTGCAATGTGTCAATTGTGTACGTTGGTCGAATTCTGGAAACTATTTGGCTTCAGCCGGTGATGATAAAATGATCATGATATGGCAATTGGGTGGACGTTATCCAGATCACACAGAACAATATAGAATTGTTTCCACGTTGCGTAGCCATTCTGGCGATATTCTTGATTTAAGCTGGTCACATGATGACCAATATCTAGCATCCGGTAGTGTGGATAATATGATTATCATCTGGAATACTCAACGATGGCCTGAAGTGACGAAAATTTTACATGGCCATCATGGCATGGTCAAAGGTATTACATGGGATCCGATTGGAAAGTATTTAGCATCACAATCTGCCGATAAAACACTTCGTGTTTGGCGTATTAGCGATTGGTCTGAAGAAGTGGTGATCGAAGAACCTTTCGGACAGTGTGGTGGCACCACGCATGTATTACGGCCATCGTGGTCACCGGATGGTCAGCATTTAGTATCCGCTCAGGCCATGAATAATTGTGGTTCAGTGGCCAAAATCATCAATCGTCAAGATTGGTCGTTTGCTCTAGATTTTGTCGGCCATCGTAAAGCTATACCTTGTGCTCGTTTCAATTCGAACATATTCAAATTAATCGTTACCAAAAAGAAGAAGAATAATGATGGCAATAATAATAATCATAATAATAACAATAATAATAATAATAATGTGGAGAATAATCAAAACGCCAACAACACTGTCAAATGTAAACCTCAAACAATCTGTGCTCTTGGTTCCAGAGATCGAAGCATTTCGATTTGGTCCACCGCTCAATCTCGTCCATTGGTGGTGATGGATGATGTGTTCGAGAATTCAGTGGTTGATCTTTCCTGGACCAAATGTGGTCTACATTTATTTGCATGCTCTGTGGATGGCAGTATTGTTTGTTTTGAGTTTTTAGCCAAAGAACTGGGCTTGGCCTACAATCAAGAAGAAAGGATGCAATTCTTACAACAGCTCTATGGAAATTCGTTGTTTGCCAATAGAAATTCCATCGGTAATCGCTTGATCGAGGATATGGATATTTTAATGTTACAAAATAGAAAATCTGTCAACTCGGATATTGGCCAAAATGGTTTGCCTAATGTTGCTTCTGCTAAGCAACAATCATCCAATATGGTCGACAAACAAAATCATCATCATTGCAATAAAAATGGTGCAGACTACAAAGCTAATTCGGATTCAACGAAACAACAAAATCCAACTACCTCAATAAACGAAAGAAAAGATTCTGCTTCTACATCATCAATTAGCAATCAGGATACGGTGATTAAGCAAGAAAAAACATCATCGAATTTGTCCACCAATACAAGCCCGGGTCGTTTGGCTAAAGGTCCGACCGACAAGCAGATTGAGATTCGTTCAGCTGATGGCCGAAGAAGAATCATACCATTGTTTATACCGCCCACCAGTGGTTCGGCAATAGATGCTGCAGATGGTTCGTCAAATCAATCACAGCCACAACAATCATCGATCGTTGCCCGTCCAATAACGTTCAGTTCATCCAGCGAGTCCAAAAGTAAAATTGTCATAGAAACATTGGATGAATCTAATTCGGAGCAAAATATCCAAGCATATCAATATCGAAACAACAGTAATTCATTACCAGCTATTAATACCAGTGGTTTGACTTCAGCTACTCCAGCCACCGCATCCATGGCTACCATTGTCACCAAGTCCTGTGCGGAGAAACCCATAATTGGTTCATCATCTACATCATGCGTGGACAATAAAACAGATTGCAAAAACATGGAGATCGATGCGGACAAAACTAAAACCAACGCTGTGATTGAAGAAACTATAAATAGAAACAATGCTAACGTTATGGGCAAAAATAATCAAACAATAACCAATGGGAAAAAATCTTTGTCTTCCGAGGATGAGTCTTCGGATGAAGAGATTATCATCAAAAGATCGAAAAAAGGTAAGCTGATAAATGCGACGCAAGATCAAAAACGAAAACCAGGGCGACCTGTTGGATCCAACACACAACAACAACAACAGCAGCAGCAACAGCAACAGCAAATTGGAAAAGATTTACCAGCGCCAGCGATTCAGCCACCGATATCCGCCATTCCGATGATAGTCAATGAACAACAGAATGCTGCGCCGCAATTAGATCAAATTTCTAGAGCGAAAATTTTGGCATCGACAACATCCGTAGCGACCAAAACGAATCTAGTGGATGTTCGGCCACAGCAGACCCCTACAGCAGCTCCCGTGCAGAGCAATGTTTCGATACCAAAAGTGGTCTCGTTGGCCGCAAACATCAAATTTCCGGCGCTTCGAATGCCAAAGCAGAATCATAGTAGTGTCAGGTTGTGCACTAGATCGGAAGATGGAAAAACGATTTGTAAGTGTAGATTGAAATTAATCGATGTAATTAACTCACACTTGTTTAACTTGTTGCTTTCAGCCGCCAGTATTGAATATCCCCTGGCTTCAAGCGGTATTTGTAAATTGACCATTTTCGTTGATGATCGATCATCTTGGAACATAATGATCTCTAATCCAATAATGGCATTGGCGGCCAACGAAGAAATGATTTCCTGTCACTGTGATGATAACTCAATACAGGTGTTTCATGCCAACAATGGTAGACCATTGTTTGTGCCGATCATTTTGGATTCACCTGTTGCCCGAATGATTTGCTCGAATCGTTCGCATTTATTTTTGATAACATGCAATGCACAGATTTGGCTTTGGGATTTTTCCATACCGAAAGTAATTAACAAGCGTAGTGTTTTAAAAAAAAATCGACTTCTTGACCAGAATCACCTTTTTCTATTAACTTTGACCAATAGGTTTTGATTCGTGGAGAAAGTTTAGCACCATTGTTGATTGATCCGAAAACATCGGAACAATTATCGTTGCATAGTGCATCGGTTTCGGCCACTTCCAAACCCATAGTGACCATTTCCAATGGTAGGACGTATGTTTTTGAACCAGAATTTCAATCCTGGTGCTTGTTGAACGACCAAAGAGATCCATTAAACTCTTGCACTGATTTGCGTCCGTGTGCCATCAATTCCATAAAACAATTATCATCCTTTAGTAAAATACCAAGGTTTGATTTTGGCGCGATTTTTCCAATTCAAATTTTGATTTTCATTTCAAATCGTTTTTTAGCCGCCAATTGTTGAAATTTTTCTCTTCCAACACACCGTTAGCTCAAGAAAGTGTTGTGAGTTTTATCGAAAAGCAGATTGAAGTGTCTAAATTGCTGGGTTCGGCCGACGAATATCGTTTTTGGGTGTTGAACCTTGTTCAGAATTTAGTATCGATCCATTCGTTTGGTGGTCCGCATGCGGAAAACATCGAGAATCGTTTGAAAGAATTGTGCAACAATTTGTTAGGGTCCCGATTTCCGCCCTCCAGATATTCACGAAAGTTTGATCAGGAAAATGGAATCCTTGCCAAAAATATGACCCTGGAATCTAGGATGTCGGTGGTTTCCAGGCCTAGCAAAAATCCAATCAACAATGGATCATCCAACATTGTTGGATTGAACAAACACGACTTGTTACGTGAAGTATTGACAATATTGACCTCGAATCTGAGCTTGCAGCGATTGTATTTGGAATTTAAAGAATTACTAAATGCCTACAATGATCATACCACCGCCGCCAACATGGCTACCGCACCGAAAAAGACCAACATACCGGCCACTGCTCTGAACGAGACCAACAACAACCAAAAGGGGGATGTAGAAATGGAATCGACAAAAAAGACGGAACCAGAGAAAAAAATCATCATCAATAATGATCAAGAAGAAGTGATTTTGATTTGAAATTTTTGTAAAAAATACTTAAAACCTCATTTCATTCGTTATGTTCCTCTCATTGTGTTTGGGATTGTAAATTTTGTTTTCTTCATCCATCCAGTTCATTATTTCATATTCAATCATTTTTTTAAATGATTTCAGTAACTTTTTTTTCTATTTTTGTGAAAAAAACTAGAGCATTTGTAAAATAATTTTTGAAAAAAATATTAAATAATTATATTCAAATCGAACCGCCTCGAGAAACTTTTCCGGTGGATTTTTTGATGACAAGAAATGTTTCCGGGAAACAACTGTGCACGCTTGATGAGAGAAAGAGCAGATGGCTTTGCGTTATAAGCTGCTTTGCATTCAGATTGATGGCGGTGGTTATTGTGTTTGGTTGGTTATTATTATTATTGTGAACATTTTGTTTGGTGTTGTTGTGGTGATTATCTGTTTGTTTGTATTCTCAGAATCTGAAAATCTGAAAAAAAAATTTTCGATCAAAAAAATTTTCAATCATCATCATGAATATAAATTCAACGCATCGTTCTTCATCATCCGAACATCGATCTAGTGGCCGTGGTGGTCAAGCTTCAAACGAAACCATCCAACATCGTGTTATGAAATCTGTTTCCGATTATAATCGCCAATTGAATCAAGAACGTAAAGATGATCGTCGTGTTTGTATGGATCTGCAAACATACACCATCCAATATCCGGTTGGTTTGGGCCGCGAAAACCAAGGCTTGAGAAGATGGATCAGGAAAAGGCGAAGAATATCACCATTGTGGCGCCATGGTCGAAGATATCCGGTTGCATTGTTGCCAAATCAATATCAAGATTGGTTTTTGCAATACACCCCACAAGAATTGAAATATTTTCCTTTGAACACTGTACTACATGGTCCCATTGCTAATGATTATGATAAACTGCCATTGTTGCATTTGTCCACGAATAATAATACCAACACCAACAACAATAATAATAATGGAAACAATTCTGATTCCGATATTGATGGATCAGATGTTCTGTCAGATCTGGACGATGATTCAACATGCAGCTGCGGAGAGATACATTGCAGCCCCGCCAGAGACATGGACGGTGAAGATCAAGAAAGATTGATGGTTGAAGCAAAAACGCAAAATAACAACCACACAGATCGGAATAATGATGATAATAATGTTGTTTCAATATCATCATCTTTCAACGTGATGATCGGTGGCGGTGATCTTTCAAATCAACCAACCACATCAATCGAATCCGCTAATGGTAATGTTAATGATGATTTAATAATCAATATGAATCAATCATTGGATCCTCAAGATGATTTGTCGAGAATTCAATCAAATCTGTGTAAAATTTGTAAACAACCAATCGTCGATTTGGCCAATGCATTATGTTGTGCCGACTGTGGTGTGGTATCGCATCCATCCTGTTTAGAAATCGGCGGAGAATTGTTGCAAGCCATTCGTTTATATCGTTGGCAATGTCAAGATTGTAAATCATGTAACCAATGTGGCCATCCACATGATGAAGAACAAATGATGTTCTGCGACAAATGTGACCGTGGCTATCATACCTATTGTGTTGGCCTGCAACAAATACCGCAAGGCCATTGGGTTTGTTCACTGTGCGCCATTTGTGCAAATTGTGGAACCAAAAATCCGATTGTCAATAATGAAAATAACACTGTTGTTGGTGGCACTACCGGTGGTGATATGAATGATCCACAAAAACAATGGCAACATGAATTGATCAAGATACATAGTCCAGATGGCCAAACCATGATTCGTCATTCGGTATTCTGTGCAACGTGCTATCAGCTCAGGAAACTTTGAATTCGAACATTCGATCGTCCACCATCGTACCATCATTCGTTCAGGGAACAAATTTTTCGTTTGTTGGTTTGTTTTTTTCTCCTCGTCACATCATCGTCACCCACCCCCCATTGCTCTTGATTTTCTTTGAGAACACCCACACCCACACACCACATAATTGTATCCGTAATTGTATTGTATCGCTAAGAAAACAACAAAAAAATAATAATCACAGAAAACATCTGATTACATTTGTTTGGATTTTTCAATTCATAATATCATCATCTCATCATCAATGATCAAGATTTTTTTTCTCGCTAAAAAACAACAACAGAAAAAAAACACAAACATTTCGAAGAGCCTGAAATCAATTTGTACAAGTTTGAAAAAAATAAAGAAAAATAATTTTGGTTTCATACTTGATGATCCTACACACACAAACACAAATGATAATATTTACAATACCAGATTGTGCTGTACAAAACGATTATAAGTCTGAATATGTCATATTCAACAAAAACAACAACAACATCTTATTCGGATGCTTTTGGTATGTTTGTTGTGGTCTAAAGTGGTGATTTTAATTTAGTTGAGGGCTGCTGCTGAATCTGTGTTTGTATCCGTAACATACGCATCTGATGTGCTTCAAACAATATCCGATTTGCATCAAAATAGTTGGGATTCTGTTCCTCTTTCAACGATGGATTGTAAGTACGATATATTTCATTTAAATACATCAAATCATTATTTGGGCCATTGGTCGATGAATGATGAGCGATTGTTGTTGTTGTCGTCGTCGATTGTTGGCAGTAACGATAACCAGAATCATTACTATCTTCTTCGTTGGGCAAACTACTTCGGCTGCTGCTTGTTGTTTCGCTATTTCGGAAAACAGAAAAAAAACTTCAATTCCAAAAAATTCAATTTGAACAAAAACTTACGAATTTTCAATTGATAAAAAATTCATCCGTTTCGTTACGGGCATAAATTCATTCTCGTTCTCGTTGGTGATTGAACGTTTTTCTCTATTAATGGAAACAGTAAAGAAAAAAATTGCCGTTGAAAACGATCGACAAACAAAAATTGAAACCCACTCACTTTGCTATAAACAATGGCTTCATTTTGGGATAATTGATGGACCGAAACAAATGATCAATCAATATTTGGTTTGGTGAGAAATTTTCTAAACTTTTTTCAAAAATTTTCGACAATTTTTTGTAGTAAACATTTTGTACGGAAGACTAGAATTTAGTGGATTTAGTTTTGAAAAATACCCAAGCTTTTTATCACAAACACATAAATGATCGAGGTCATCGAATCATATGTTGTTGTTATTCGTTGCCTATTGGCTGTTGCAGAAGACGTGACTCATGTCCAAAGAAAATAATGACAATCATCCTTTGTGAACAACCAAACGCCATCTGGTGTCACTTTGGCGCAAACAAACCACGTGCAAACAGTACGAAAAAAAGATTCGAAATCTAATGTTTGCATGTTTTTATCGAATCTACGAAATTATTTGTTCATCAATTCACTGAATTTTTTTATGAATCAAAATTTACTAATTAATTACAAAATGACTAATTAATTTGGCTGCTTGTAACGTTTCAACATTGTGTTCACTTGTGTCCTGGTCAGCCGAGTTTGATGTGGTGTTGGTTCATCTTTGTTCTCCGCTTGTTTTGCTTTCATTTCATTTTCCTGATTCGACAAAAATCAATTTGAAAATGGTTAGTGAATATTTGCAACAAAAAATATTTACCAAAAAACTATTATAACAAGAACGAAAAGCTTTGATCTGTTGTGAACATTTGACTTCTTCAAAATCGTATGTTTTCAAACAGTTCAACATGTCCATCATTTGAGAATTGCAGGCCAATTCTATTATTCAAAAAAAAAAGAATATTTGATGCAACCGAATTCTCGAGTATAGCAAAATTTGAATCAATATAATTCACCTGCTTGATGTCGATCACCGCTGCTTACAGAATCTTTGAGTTCTAATTTTTTAACCTCGGTGAAACGATACGGTGGTCGAGCTGGTCTTCTGCCATTTCTCATCCATTTGTTCCAAAACAAAATTTCCGTGGTACGCATCGAATTTTTTTTTCGTTATTCAAGAAGAGTCTTTATCCCGGAATTTCGCCCAAAATTTTTATGATAATTTTATGAACGACAATTTGTGTTTTCTCTTTCGGCGAACAGATGGAATGGAGAGAGCCAAGTTTATAGTGAGTCAAGTTGCACATTACACATTGCACTCTTCTTATTTCAGTCATGTTCATGTTTTGTTGTTGTTGTTGTGGTAATTCGGGGTGTGTTTTAAACGTCTTGTTGTTATTGTCTTCTGTCCACCAATAAATCCTTTACAATGGATGAATAAGAAGAAACCGAAACACTTGAGAGACGATACGAAGAAGAAATAGAAAAGAGAAGATTTTTTCGCTGATTTAGGGAAGCGAAGCATCAAACAAGTGTATGTTTTTTTTTACGGAGAGTGAATAACAAACGATCCTTGGAGCATTCTTTTCTGTGTCAATCATCAAACATCGTTTCGTAACAGAGCCAACCATCCACAATAAATAAAATAATAATAAAACTAGTGATCGACCGACCTGATACTTTCAATTTTTCGACAACAAGCATTTTCCCCCTCTATGTTATTTTCACGTGTTTTTGTGATCAAATTTCGTGTTTCTCTTACATAATCCAACATATATCGAAAAGAAGAAAATATTCGAAATTATGAAAGTGGATCAAACAGAAAATGTGCCTTAATTTTTCCGCCTTTCGGGCTTGAATGATCATGATGATCGAAATGTAAGTGATTTTAAATAATAATAACCATTCAATTAAGAAAATAATCAATCAAAACGAAAAAAATTGACTGTCCGAATACGAGAAATTCCCAAGTTTAGTTGTATGCTAGCGTGATGAGTAATCGATCCTTAAGTGCAGCGTATTTTTCCAAGAAGCAACAATCTTAATCTAGGATTTTGTTTTATCAATTAATCTTCCTGGTACCGTTGTGTGATTAATATAAAGTTTGCCAAATATTCCAAGTGAAATAAATTTGATAAAAATTTTTTCTTGAAATTTTGGCTGGAAAATCCTCCCCCCAGCAAAAATCATTCTTAAAATTTTGCAAACATCCATGACTATCGTGTCCAAACTTTCAATCTCGATGTTGCTTTTGTTAAGATTTTGTGATGATGGTCGCCCAAGCTTGGAAAAACGATCCTATATGTGTTTTTTCTCTTTTCCGATCAATAGCCATCGATTATTGCTGCTGTTGTTGTGGTTTTATTATTGATATTATTTATGATTGACAAACCATATCCATTCAGTCAATGCATAATTTGTATTGACAATATTGGCTAAATGTGTCCAATCATATACTTTAATATTTAATAATTTATTATTGTCATTGTTCATCACCACCAACAGCAACGAATGTATAACAATAACAACCACTGTTACCAATAAAACGGCTGCTGATGATTAGAAGAGAGGAAGAAAAAGAAACATTTTTTGTGGCCAAAAAAGATAATCAATGAGAAACGGGCAATAACGATAACACCAATAACCAGCCAACCACGATCATCATCCAAATCATAATATGCATTAGTGGCATATTTAGGGAGAGAGAGAGAGACAAAAAATCATTTATGTTGGTATGTTTTTTCCAGTCAAAAAGAACTAAATCAGAAAACCAAAACCATCATCATCATCATCATCATTACACAAAGAGTATTTGTGTTGTTAGTTTTGTGGTTGGTGATATAGATTTTATGTTGTTTTTATGCTGGTTTTCTGATTTCATTAAACATTTGTCGTTTACGTTTGATTTAGTGTGTGTGTAATTAGATTCGCTACTACAACTACCATCAAAATGTTGATCTATTTTTTGTAATCATTTGCTTTTTGGCTTTGTTTCTATAGTTTTCAACCAAGAATCATCCAAAGAGAATAGTTTGAAGAGGAAGCAAAAGAACGGAAACTAACATGAAATGCCCATCCTTCACGGATCAATGATATGAATCGGTCAAATTAATCTTCAGCAAATTGGCTTATATTCCCTATGATATGTGATTTTTTCCAACTGTGCAGCTTGGTTATGATCTGACCGAAACTTTGTGCCTTAAAGCTCGTGATTGGATGTGCTAAAATCATTTTTATTAGCCATAGAAAAGTGCGCGTTGAAAAACGTGCCACAAATGATGATTATCAAATATTTAAGATTTTTTTGAAAAAGAGTTTTAACCAGAAAGTTATCTGTCTCGAATGTTTACATGTTATAATTTCAACCGTAAAATTTGAAAATTTAAAATAATTGACCAAAGTAATCATGAATCAATTCAACAAGTTTAAAGATTTTGTGCACGGAAATCTATCTAACAAGTAAGAACATGTAAATTTTGAATGACAGCATAATTACTCAAAAATATTCATTTTTTCCATATTTTTCAACATTGGTATTCATGACCTATTTAGAAATGATCGTCAAATACTATCACCAGTGGTGGAAAAAGAGGAAAAACATATGGACAATATTAAAACGATATTGACCACAGCGGAGAAGAAACTAAACAATTCATTATTGTCCGGCACAAAAGGCTCAGAGCCTGAGAAAAAGCAGAAAAAACTACCCAGCGCTAGTCTACACAAATTTTTCAATGAAGCATCAGATTTGTTGTCCAAATCAAAGAATGATTCGGTTCTCAGTAAAACATTGTTAGCGTGTTCACAATTGCAGAATGAATTTACTCAGATCATAGCTGAACATGAATCCAATGTGGAGGAACAATGTTTGGATGAGATTAAAAAATACCTAAATGAAGATTTACCATCGATTCAAAGGACAAAAAAACAATTGAATAAAGCTAATGAAGATTTGAAACAGGCCAAAAATAAATATGAATCATTCTCAAAGACCATTAACAATAGTACTCAGATGAATTCGGAGATGATCAAAAACAAATTGGAATCGTTGAAAAAAGAAGTTGAACACTGTGAAACTCGTTTGGAACAGTGTAGAGTGAGTTGGAAAAAAATTGAAAATCTTTAATTTGGTTTAAATTTGATTTTATTTCTATTTTTTTCCGCAAAAATAGGATGCTTATGAGATTGAAATGTTTGATTTTCTCGGTAAAGAATTGCCCATTGCGGAGATATTTTATAAATACACAAAAATATTGCAATCTCACCATGATAATATGAGCAAACAGCTTTATCATTACATTCCCGTATTGGAAGGATTGTTGAGTAATGATGCCCTGAAAATGCTCTTAATGATGATTGCTCATATAAATGTCCCTTGAATTTTGCTTTCAGATAACTCATCTCAAAAGCCAGTGTTTGGCGTGCCATTGGAGGATCATCTTCTTGCAACTGGAAAAAAAATATCGGTGGTTATCGAAAAATGTGTGGAATTCCTATGTCCGTTTGTTAAGGAAGAAGGTCTGTTCAGGATATCCGGTAGCATATCCAAGGTTAAACGAATGCGTAATGCATTCAATTCGGGCCGTTTAGAAGTATTAAATGATTTGAAGAATGATGCTGCAGCAGTAGTTAGTACATTGAAAAGCTATCTACGTGAATTACCGGAACCACTGTTGACGTTTAAATTGAATCAAAATTGGTTTGAAGCATCACAGGAAAAAGATTTAGATAAAAGATTGAAAGCCATCTGGACAGTATGCGATATGTTGCCGGAAGCAAACAAAAATAATCTTTGCTACTTGTTGAGATTTTTGAACGAATTAACCAAATACAAAGAATTGAATAAAATGTCCAGTCAAAATTTAGCTATTGCTTTGGGTCCTAGCTTGCTGTGGTCCAAAGGCGATAAATACGAGTAAGTCGTGGAATCGATGAACTGATGGTCTTTCCGGATGATTGTAATTTTTATTTTTCCCGCCCCCCCAAAGCCTTAGCATGTCGAATCATTTGCCAACTTTGGTGGAAGCATTGATAACTTATTGTGATTATTTTTTTCCTGGGGGTTAGTTTAAATTTTGGATTTTTTCATCGATGCAATAATGTAATTCTCGTTTCATCTCTCATTTAAGATTTCCTTTCTGAACCCATAAACTATAATTCGGATGGTGAAATATTATCGACCCCCACAACCCCTAATCAAACACATAAGATGATAAATAGTACTAGTAATTTAAGCAATCAGAAGAAAAAACCACCGGCACCAAAACCGCCTGGATCTCCTTTACCGGTACCTTCCAGCGCATTGCAGCATACTACCACCAATAAAGACAGTCCAAGCATTGGCGCTCAATCCTTACGAACCACTTCGAAGATTAAAGCCAAGATTGATTCGTTGAAAAACAAAGGCAAAACAAACAATATCGAAAACGTAAAGAATATATTCAGTGGCGAACAACCGCAGCCACAGCAGGCGAAATCGCCATCACCAACCGGAACTCGAGATGATGAACCGCAGATCCGTCTCTCAATGACTAATTCTTCATTAGCTCCCAGTGGTAGTACAGCAGTCTATTTGAGAAAACAGTCCCCCATACCTGAAACACCGTTAAATCATGGTGGAAGAAATCGTCCCAAATCTATTTGTGAAAGACCATCGGTTGCTCCGCCAAGTATTCCGGCTAGACCATCTGTTGCACCTAAACCGGAAAATCGAAGAACATCGCCACAACCATCGAATTCAGTCAATAATGACAATAAGGATACAAATAATGCTGTTAACCATAAGGAACTGCGGAACGTTTTGGATAGATATTCTGAATTGAATCATATAGACTCCGAATCGGAAGAGAGTAATAGTTTTAAGGAACCAAATATTGATAGGAATAGCCCCCAACAATCTCAACAACAAGAAACGAGTAAAGCTTTGATCGAATTCGAATCAAACAGCCCAGTTGATAGCCAAGCTTTTTATCCATCATTAGACGGTATCGAAGATTCTGATGATCCATCTATAATGTCACCGCCCCCACCAAGAAAGCCTCCCAGAGCTCATTCATCGACTTATTCTAGTGGTGATTCTTCATCATCCAATTTGAGTTTAGATGAAACCACACCAACATCACCCAACAATAATAATAATGATGTTGATTCTAGCAAATTCGAAAGTAATTCCGGTAATTTATCTGGTTGTTCTTCGCCAAAATTGGATATGAAAGAATCAGAATCAAAAACACCTGAGGAATTATCATCATCATTGTCAACTTCCAATCAAACCTATCTGTGAAAAAATTTTTTTCGGAAAATCTGGTTGATATTCTCGTTTTATTTGGTCATTTGTGATTTTTTTTGAAATTTTCCTTAAGAAGAGAAAAAATTACATTCAACGTTATCAAATCGATTAATTAATTTGATTTGGTTTCATTTCCCTGAATAATCCAAATGCATGCTAGCATTGTATTCACCACTGTATATTTTTTGGTTTAGTGTCTAGTCTTGTTATTTTTGCAACTCAATAAATGATTATTTTTGACTACATTGATCGACTAATTACATCAACCTTGATGCTTGACATTAATCTGTGAAGTTTCAGGATCATATTGCCATCCAAAAAAAAAATTTGAAATTTGAAATCAAAAAAAAATTTGAATCGGTACAGCAATGCCATCTTTCGGTCAAAATCGCGACTAATCCTGTGGTGAGTGCTGCCATCTAGGCACAAGAAACAAAAGCTGAAGTTTGAGTTTTCGTTCTTAGATGGGGCCTGTGTCAGTGATGATCGAAATTAATTTTGAAAGTGACTGGCATTCGTTATCGTGAGGATTTGTCTGACCGATTGCAATTGTGTTGCTCATCGAATTATTGCAAGCCAATGCTTGGTGTTCATTCGCACTCTGGCTCTCGTCGTGGATGGTTGTCCTGTCTGGCTCTCGTTATGGATGTCCATTCGGTAAGACATTGATTTCGTTTACCATTTTTCTTGTTCAGGCTAGATTAATTTAATTTAGTTTAAATTAGTTTAGTTCAATATTGTTCAGTTTTCAGTTCAACTCTGTTTTTTGATTTGATCGACCAATAGTTTTAGAATTAGCAATCTTTTAATTTTAATTTTAATTTTTCCAATCAGTTTCAGGGTAGTTTCAGCTAGATCTGTTTCTCCGAAACTTTTAAGGAAATGATTATACTAGTTGATTTTTGATTTTTGAGGACCTTCAGCAAGATCCTCAACCATTTCTTCTCTGCTAACCATTTCTTTTTCAGATCCTTGGCTCTCCTATTTGGCTCCAGATTGCTTCATCTTCCGCAACCAGATATTTACATCAGTGTCTTGTAGTGAGCAAAAGAAATGTATGGCTAAAATGTTAAATCTCTTGGATTTTTCTAAGTCTAAGTGATGAAGCATTTTGGCTAATACATGGCTTACGCATCTCTACTTGGCATTCGCACATGGTCGTTATGCACCAGTTTTAAATTTTCCCGCCATTTTAGATAGTTTATTTTATATCAGCTGTTTGTCAGCTGATTCCTTTTTTTTTGTTTTCTTTTTCTTTTCTTTCTTCCTATTTGTTTTAATTTTCCTATTCCAATTTTAATATTTTGTAATTGTTTTATTATTAATAATAAAGTTGTTTTTAATATAAAATGTTTTATTGTAGTTTCTAGTTTACTTGGCACACTACAAATTAAGCATGCCAAGTAAACCAGACAAAAATTCGTAGAAAAACTATCTAAAATAGCGCGAATTTGGATGAATGGATTTCATTGGCTATAATTTGGGCCACGTGAACAAGTCCAACAGCCAATGTAAATGTCCGGAGCGATTTTTCATTATGATTCCATCAGGTGTCATCGTTGCCACAATAATAATCAGCTCAAATTCAAAATGAAGCATTTCTAATTTTTCCCAACAGATGGCACCACATGTTTCAAAGAGAAAAACAGCATTATGGTAAAAAGTTTGAGCAACAGGTGGCGGCACTTATCCTAAAGGAAAAAAAACGGGGTTCAAAATTGTTTGGCCAACATCGGGCAGGAATAAAGGGTAGAAGAAATGGCTAGTTCAATGAATTTAGTGGGGGGGCGGGTGAGAATCAAATATTGATCACTTTTCAAAGGGTTTCGGATAAAAAGATCTAGCTGAAACTACCCTAAAACTGATTGAAAAATTAACAAGATTGCTAATTTGAAAACTATCCTGACAATTGATCGACCCGAAAATTATGAATAAATCTATCCTGTCAATTGATCAACAAAAATATGCTGCACTAATTTCAGATTCTAGGTCGACCAAATCAAAGAGCTGAGAATAAAAAGGAAAAATACTACTGAACTAACTTCAACAATTTAACTAATTTTGCCTGAATGAGAAAATGTTAAAAAAATCAAGGACTTACCCAATGGACAACCATAACGAGAGAGCCAGACAGGACAATCATCCAAGGCGAGAGCCGGAGTACCAAGGGATGACCATCCAAGACGAGAGCCAGAGAGCGAATGAATCCAATGCATTGATTCGCAATAATTCGATGAGCATCTTGATTGTCATCGGTCAAACAAATCATCACGATAACAAATACGGTTGATTTAGTCACTTTTAAAATTAGTTTCGATCATCACTAACAGGTGGCGTTAAAACCAAGGAAAAAAATTCAAATTTCGAGAAGCGCGAAATACCCA
>JAOZJS010000761.1:0-20873 GCA_025882695.1 Amerodectes protonotaria
GCGACCATTTTACGTAGTTTGCCGCAAGATTGTTTCTTGGCCGAAGAAGTTGAAGTTGTTGGTGGTTGTTGATGATGATGATTGCTGTAGTTGTGATAAACCACTAGATGATCCAATGAAGATGATGATGGTGAACAATGTGGTGGTGGTGGTTGATCACTGTGATGATCATCACGATGTTGCCTCAACAATAATGGCTTACCACCACTACCACCATGACCACTACTATTGGAATTTTTCTTGGAATTTTTTGGTGATTTTTTAGCCGAAGAAGTGGCCATCCGTGTTTTAACGGTGCTCAATGTTTCTTGATGATGATGATGACCAGGATTAGCGCCACCCGGATTATCATCAACATCATTGTGGTCATCATCATCATTGTTGTTTTGGTTGGAAGAAGGCACGTTTGTGTTTGAAGTTGTTGAAGTTGATAAGCTGTTTGCTTCATTGGATCCGGTCGCTGATCCGGATGCGGATCCGGCGGATCCATGTCCGGATTGTTCTTGATCACGTGATTTGCTTTTATTTTTGGTAAACTTGAACCGATGTGGTAGTTTTGGTGATAGCGGTGATTTCGGTGGTGGACCACCACTACCACTATTCGTGTTGATGGTAGTGGGATTCGGAGAATCGTCCACCACCACCAACAATGGTGCAGAACCGGATGTGGATCCAGATCTAGATCCAGATCCATCATTGTCCAAAATTTCGATACTACTACTTTCCGAACTGGTGTTGTGGGAGGTGGTGGTGGTCATCATTGTCGGTGCCGATGTTTGATGATGTCCCGACATGTATCCGATGCTCGATTGAAAGCTTCGATTTATGGCCCGCCCATAGCTACGTATCAGCGCAGCGCTACGTTGATGATAGGAAGTGGATGGAGCTGTTGTGGATGTTGATGGTGGTAACAAAGGTGGTGGTGGCGGCGGAGGCGTTTCTGTGGATTCATTCTGCGAGGATGTCCGTGATTGGCCAAAATTGGTGGGCGGAGTTGGCGATGATGCCGATTTGAACAGACCGGATACCGAGGATGTTTTACGACTACTAGACGTACTAGTGGTTGGATTAGTCGTACTACTAGCCGAATGTGTCTTGAAACGTCTCATAATAGTCATTTGAATTTGTTTAATTTTAAGGTCTTGAACATTCGAAGACCTTAAAATTCTGGATCTTGGATTCTTGGATTCTTGATCTTGGATTCTAAATTCTAAATTCTGGATTCTGTTGCCAAAAACGATGACGATGTTAATGATGATAGTAGTGGTGGTGGACAAGCGATGATCCGGCTCATCCTAATGATGATGATGATGGTTCAATCGGATGTGACGCCCGGATCAATGACGCCCGGATTCAGATTTTCGGGCTTTCGTGATTATGATTATGATTATTATGATTTTCTTCTATTGTTTTTTTTTGTAGGCCATTGCACGCACACACACGCACTCATGAAAATACCCGAAGACGGACAGGGAACACCACCAACCAAAACAACAACAACAAGAACAGCAACACACCTACCGCCATATATCAATTGGTTGTCGGTGAAGAACAAGACGAACAAGAAGACGAAGAAGGTTCGCTTATTACAAAAAGCGAGTTTTGTTTGTTTCCCAAAAACACACACACACACTCGTACTCGCACACAGTATTCTCTTGGTTCTCTCGGTTCTCGGTTCTGCTGCTGTTGGGAGCCATCAACCAACAACCAGCAACCAGCCAGCAGAACAATGGTGATCCAAGGTGGTGTATCGCCGACGGTTGCGCCGACGCCAGAATATTCCCGTTTCGGCGTCAGCGGTTCGGTGGTTGGTGCTTCTCGGATATATTCTTGCATATGGCAATGGCCACAATCAATAACGGTTGGTTTTGTTCGTTCATTCTGCTAGGCAGCCAGCCAGAACCAGAATCCAGAATCCAGAATCCGACGACGACGACCATCATCATACGGTAGTGGTACGCCCAGAATATCCTGACGGATCCTGGACCTCGCTACTCGCTTCTTGCTCCTCACTCCTCAATCACAGACATCATCATCATCATCATCATCATTGTGTAATATTATTATTATTATTATTACTTTGGAACACACACTAGGGATTCACATTGGGAATCCCACACACACACACTGGCGCCCGGAGATGGCATATCAAAATGGTGGGCTCGCGAGCGTGGGTAGCCACCGCTAGTTCGATGGCGCCTGCCATTCATTCATTCATTCATTCAACCAACCAACCAATATTATTCCAGCCTGTGGAATAATTTCAAGAATTAGTTCTCGCTCGTGTGTTGGTGTGTGTGTGCATTTTATTATTATTATTATTATCATTGGGCGTCTATATAGAGAATCCAGAGAATCCAGGCGCCAGTTGGATTTTTCATCATCGCGCCGGGGGTTCGGTTCGACGCGTTGGTTGGTTGAATTTTCCCGTTGTTATTGTTGTTCCTGTTGTTGTTGGTGAACTAGGGAGAGAGATGGCAAAAGGTTTCGGGATACTACTCGGGATGGTACGAGAGACACCAGAATCCTAACAGAAAAATGATAATGGAAAACGAAGAGTTTGCGCGTATCAATATTGTTTGGCGTTCGAGCGTGTGTTTTTTACAGGGAAAAAATGAGAGAGCGTGCTTCCAACAAGAAGAAGAAGAAGAATACCCGAGAATAAGAGGGGAAAGGGGGAGGCGACGGGGTGGGGGTGGAAAAGAAATACAGGGGTAGCCAGAATCTATTTTTAAAGGGGACCAGAACATTCATTTGTTGTTCCTTCAGTTTCGTCATTGGCCTGTATGTGAGTGTGTGTTCCAAACAAGAATCCGATCCAGAATTGGATCCAGAATCCAGAATCCAGAATGGATCTCGATTTCTTTTTTATTATTTTCTTGATGTGTCGCCATCATTTCTTTCTTTTCGTTTTAGTTGTTGTTGTTGTTGTTGTTTGTTTTCTGGTTAGATCTGGATTCGCGGATCCTAGCAATTCGCGATCAGGATTCGCGATCAGGATTCTAAGCATGGCCACATATGTGTGGCGGATTCTCCAAACAGAATCCTTGAATCCAGCCAGGATTATTGGTTCGAACAAGCAACAACAAACAACCGAACAACAACAATAGTTTTCCATCAGAAACAAAACGAGAATAAGCGAGCGAGAGAGAGAGAGAGAGAGAGAGAGAAAAGTATTCTGTTCTGTTTTTTTGAATCATCCGGTATATTTGATTGAGAAATGATGATGGCGCCGCCGATGTTGAGCCCAGATTGTTTGATTTGGGCGTCTCCCCCCCTCGACCACCACTACCATTACTTTTTTTCCACCACTCAAATTGCTTCTTCTTCTTCTTCTTCATCAAACATCAAACATCAAACATCATCAAACATTATCTCCCATTATTATTTCCTCCCCACCCTCTCACTTTTATGCCATGATCGGAAACACAGCATTATGGGGAAGCTCCTCCCAATGTGTCGCATGTAGGAGGAGCAAGAGGAGGAGCATGAGGCGGAGTCTGGGGCGGTCGCTCTCCATACACTCATACAGAGCCAGCCATAGATACAGCCAGCCATAGATACAGGGTGATTCAAAATCACAGCATAATAATAGTATGCATGTGTGTGTGTATGTGTGTATGTCGGGGATTCTAAAACTATTACATAACACAACTATTACGCAACAGCGCCCAAAACGAGACCCAGAAAAAAAATTGAAATGAAATGAATGGATGGCGCCTATATATACCAAGGGGGTCTATAGGGACCATGGATTTTTTTTGGATCTTTTGGGCCCTCGAATAGTCCCAAATCAAAATCTTTGTTTGTATCCACGATGAAAGAAAAACAAATGTTTGGCGCCATCAGAACGAGCAAAAAAATTGAATCCGTGTGTGTGTGGGAGCAAATTGCTGTTCACCCTGTACAATATTCGTGTGTGTGTGTGTGTGTTTGTGTTGGATTCCCTTGATTCCACCATGTTTTTTGGTTTTGGTAGTTGTTGTTGTTTTGTTTCAAGTCGTAGGATTCTTCTTGTTGTTTTGTTGGACCAAAACAGCAGCAAAAAAGGTAGCAAGAATTTCCACTCTCCCCCTCTGGCGTCCCCCTTCTTGTTTCGTATTCAGAATCGATCAGCCGAAAAAAAGAGAGATTCGCTGCTGCTGCTTCTTGTTGCTGGGTTGTGTAGGGTTGTGCATGCCAAAGCAAGCTAGCAAGCAAGCAAGCATTCAGACAGTATGGCGCCCACTTAGATACAAGAATGAAAAAAAAAAGTTAAATTAATTCTTTGGATTCTGGGAAAAAGGTGAAGGCTCCACAGAAAACAAAAAACGGAAAAATTTGCGGGTACGTCCTATGCGTACGCCCCCAGCCGTTTTGGGAAAGGGAAGCGACTAGAGAAACGACTAGAGAGAGAGAGAGAGAGAGAGAGCTGACGAGGTAGATGGCGCCCAGGAAACCTATCACGAGTTGGAAGCCAAATATAGCAAATAGCGGCCCAAACAGGACCAACCAACCATCCAGGACCATATTCGGGCCCAGGTAACCTGTTTTTTTTGGGCCAATTAATTTTTGTGTGTTCCACACTAAAATGTGTGTCTGTGTTTTTCTGATGATGGGAGCCAGCCATTTGCACCGGATTCAAATCGGAGAGTATCAATCCTGGTATGACGCCGGGCGCCTTGCAGAACGCCCATAATGGGAAATCTTGTAGAATTGCCCGAAACAGGGCAAAACAATAAGAATTATACATCATCATCATCATCATCCTTATTCCCCTCCCCCCACTGGTGGTTCTCAAAAACACACACATGCACTTGAACCACAGAAAACGGGCCTGAGATCGGGTGCAAAAATTATGGCCTGGGATTTTTTTTTTTGGATCTTTTGCTTCATTTTTGTGGGATCTCTACTTTCCACAGGATCCAGGAGGAGGATATTTGGGCGCCATCACACACACACTCGCACTCGCATACTCGCATTCACATGATAAACCCAGAATCCAAAAATAGAATCGGACGGACGGATGATGAACAACAACAACAACAACAACCAACAACAAACACAATGGTGGTGGTGGTGTTGGGTAATTTTATATTGAATTATATAATAATATTATATAATAGTTATGTAATATATTGAATAATATGAACCCCAACAGCAGCAAGAGAGAAGTCAAAAAAATGTGAAATGTGAAAAACAAAATATTTTTGCTTGCTGGTTGTTGGTTCTTCGGGTGCAATAATAATAATTACCGAAACATCGTGTAATAACAGCAACAACAATCATATAGATATTTTTAGCAGAACACGCCCACCCACATACGCCCACCCTCACGCCCACATATGCATGTACACGCCCATTTAGTAGTGTATTATATAATAATAATAATTATCCTTCTACAGGGTGTGAACACGAATCGAGTGAAGAAGAATCCCTGAGAGGATTCTTTAGGATTCTTAAAGATTCTGTGAGATTCTGGTTCTGAGGAGGTGTTCGAATTTGACTGATTTGATTCCAAAAATAGAGAAGAATTATTATGTAACAACAACAAAACAAAAGAAAAAGAAATGAAACAAAATGAAACAAAATGTGATGAAAATGAAGAATCCACCACCATCAGCAGCATCGTTACATAATCATCAACGACACGGATTCTTGGAATGGTGGATTAATTTTGGATCCGGGATTTCGTAAACGGATTTGTGCAAAAAAAAAATGAAATCATCGGACCGAGATTATCTTGGTTGCTCGGGGTCCGGGGATTCGAAGAATTCTTCAGTTCTATTGGGGATTCGAACAGAGTCAGAATTACATAACATAAGAAGAAGATGGTGGAAGAATCAACAAATTGGATTTGTTCCAGGAACAAGCGAACGAACAAAAAAAGAACATTTGCAAGACAATTGATTGATTGAATTCTGAAGAATCCTCTTGGAAGGATTTATTTATTGGGCGTGATTGTTTCAATTTTCCAAACATAACGGTTACATAATAATTAATAATCGAAAAAAATATTTACCTGGCTTATATCGGATATCCAGGCGGTCTTCTCCTGCAATGTTGGCGCCACCAGATGCACTGTGACCGGTGGCCCGGTTTTACTATCCACAATTATCTTGAAATCTAATCCACCATAATCTTTTCCAGTATGAGTGGGTGTGGCCGTGTTGGTAGCAGAGGAGGATGGATTTTGTGTGGAGAATGGTCCTCCGCCTCCGGTGGTTCCGCCTCCGCCGCCAGCATCGCTTGAATGGCTTGAAGTTGAGCTTAGAGAGCCTTCTGGTGGTGAATATTGGAATCATCATCACGAGTGTGCGCGCGTGTGTGAATAACAGAACGGCAACGGAATTAATCAAGTATTTTGTTTTGGTTCAAATTTTGGCCACCAGATGGCGACCAACGACAAAAAAATTTTTTTTTTATAAATCAAACGGAAATACACACCAGCATCATCCACGGTGAATTGAAATTGTTCATTTGGATCCTCGATCAATGTGGCTTCGGCCAATGGAATTTTGCCTATACCCTGTTGGGGGGAGAATATGGGGGCGAAAACAAGGATTCAGGCGCCCGAATGAGTGGGTGTGTCAAATTCACACTTACATCGACCAATGATAATTTCCCTCCTGATGTTCGAGTGCAAAGCAACATATGATTGGAGAATAGGAAACATTGTCGCATTATTTCTTTGTCCATGCCACGGAATGATCCAATCCGGGCAACGCGTGAGGTTGGCTTACTACGATCACTGTTCAACACTTGTATTACGCAACCTTTCCGTATGAACACTTGATTGACGTCCAACAATATATCACAACCACCGACTATGATACGTTCGATGGCCAAATTGTTTCTAATGTTTTCCGTTTCGCTAACTTCATCATGCATTTGCTATTTTTGTTTTGGTTTTGTTCGGTTTTCGTTCCAAAGAGGGTGGGGCCAGGGGCGGGACAAACAACCAACAACGATTTTGGGCGTTTCCGGGGGGATATTTTGGATTATATAATATGTTTTTTTTTATTTTTGGTTTTGGTTGATCGCCAGGAACATCCAGGTTCAACATTCAACATCCAGAAAGTATCCAGAAGTGATTCCCGAAGGAAGTGATTGGAAGGAGTTATCATATTCATTTGGAAATGGAAATGGTTACATAATTGATGATGTGTAATTGTGTAATCGGGGGACGAAAAAACAATAGAGGGGGCAAAAATAACAACGACAAAAAAAATCGGTAAACAATTTGGACAAAAACTAGAAAGAAACGAAATGGAAAATAATAATTTCATAACGAATTTACCCTTGATAACTCTTCCAATTTCATTCGTGCATTTTCTAGGCTTTTTCTTTCAACATGATTATGTGGTGTATGTGCCAATAATTCATGCAATGTGATTATGTATCTTGGCACCTGTATATGTGTTCCATTTTAGGTTAGTTAGGCCGGGAACAGGTTAAATTAGGTTGACGGTTGTTCCAGGTTACAACATTGATTTTTGGCCACGCACCACACCCACACACAGGCAAAAAAATCGAAATCGAAAATTATAGGTAAGGTAAGCTTGCTTGGCGAGGGCGTTACCTGATGCATCGGATATGTTAGAAATGTTTCCAATGTTCGACCTTTTTGGGTGGAAATAGGCAAAACAAAAAGACAGAATGAGAATTGAAGAATCGAGAACTAATTAGCGATTCAGCAGAATCCAAGCAAACAACGAGTGTGTGTGCGCGTGTGTGTGTGTGTATGATTCCTCGACTATTCTCGACTATTTTTATGGCGCCCGAGAAACCTAGACATAATTAATTACATCAAGTGTGTGTGTGCTTGTTTAGCAAAGCGAAGCGTAGCGCCAAAAGCAAAACGAAGAAAGCGAAGAAGAACGAATCATCATAATTAATGACAAAGTTATGATGAAACAACATAAAACATATGGAACTAGCCGGAATCCTAACCTAACTGGACCATGGAAACTCTTGCACTCTGGATCACATGGATGGATCCCAGGCAAAGCAAAACAAAAACCACTTGAATTGGCAGAAAATGAAAAGCCGCTCTTCGCTTTCACAATTCGCTTTATTATATTTTATTATTATTATCGTGGAACTATTATGGAATTGCCTGGCCATCATGCCAAGGCCGCCTTGCTAACAAAAGAAGAAGAAGAATCCCAGATTCTGGCGCCGGATGGTTCCATTCTGGGATTCTGGGATTCTGTTGATAATTAAAGTAATTAGTGCGTGGTGATGATGATAGTGAACGTGTATTAGTTGTGTTGAATAATAAAGCTTTGCAGAGAACTTCAACAACAAACAATCAACAAACAACATACCTTGAACGATTGGCTTTTCTTCCAAACGTCTGAGCATTGAGGCGAATTTTTCTCGTTGTTTGCATTCGGCCAACACTTGTAAGGAGAAGTGATGATTACGAACATATTCTTGATATATGCTTAGCATGGGCAACAACATGTCAAACAGATCTCCTATGCCGTTTGGCCGGAATCACAAAACACACAAACACAAACACCAAACAACAAGACACAAGCAAGAAAACATGAAATGAGAATTTGAAATAAGACGAACATATTGTGTGTAAATAGCCGAAGTAATGGTGGTTGTCGATATTTGATATCGATAGTATCGATGGTATCGTTCATTTTTTTTGGTTTTTCAAATAGGAATCAGAAACGCACATATTGTGTGAGAATAGATGTATTGCCGCATGTAAATAGCCGAAACAAAAGCGGAGCGGATGTGTGTGGACATCGATAGTATCGATAGTATGGCGATGGTTTCGTTCATTTTTCGAATTTTTTTGAAAATTGTCACAGATAGATGTTTGAGATGTGCGAAAAGAGGTAATAATAAGAACATTTTTTGGTTAATGTTTGAAGATTAATTAGCGATTAGTTTGGTTGGTGGTTTTTGGTGGTAATGGTGGTGGTGATTATTTTTCATAGATTTTAAGAATTCAAATGGTGCAATACAGGAATTGGTTATGTAACGCAACCAACAACAACAGCAAAATTATATAACAACAACGGATCATATAACATTATTATGTAACACAATGGTGACACGGCACGCCCACACACGCACACATTGAGACAAAACATTGAAACGAAACGAAACAAAATGGAACGAATTGATTTTTGGAGACATTTTCATAGAAAAACCAAAGCCAAGACAACAGATTGAACAAACACACACACAAACGGACACACCCACACACGAATGGACAAACAATTGTTTATTTTTTTGGATCGATATTCGATCAATTGATTGGTGGTGGTGGATTATTGTTGACCGGATTTTGGATTATAAAAAAGAGAGAGAGAGAAGAAAACAAAAAGATTGACGCATCGATCTTTGCAACAACAACAACAACAAAATGTTCAATAACCGGAAACACTGGAGCTCTATAATTGGAGCCACCCCTATCTATCTTGAAGAGGGAGGAGCCTGGTGCCAAGGTCAACCAATCGGAATCCAGGACTTGATTTCGAGTTCTACAGAATGTGCTAATTCTAATTAAAATCTATCTATCTATCTATCTCTTTTGTTTTCTCTTCCCTAGAGGTGACGGGGGGCGGATGCACATTGAACCTATGGATTCTCTCTATATAAGCTTGGGGCCCGGATAATCCAGGATCCAGGATGGATGGAAACAAAAGAAGACGAAATCGACAACAAACAAACAAACAAACAAACGACAACAACAACAACAAAATCCGTTCGGCAAACAACATCGACGACGAGGACGACGAACAAAACACCAAAAACACATGCACATTTGGAAATTCTATTGTTTGCTTGGTGGATTCGGGAATTGGATTCGACATTATTGTTATATAATAATAATAATAACAGTAATAAGAATAAGGCGCTGGTAGTGTGTGGATACCATTGACAACAACAGAAATTTGGAACAAACAAACAAACAAACAAAGCCAAACCAAGAAACAAGAACAAGCAAGCAAGCCGGTAAGACAAACAGACAGACATAACACTAAAGGAAGGATGATCACAACAAGGGGAAAAATGTAGCGAACAGAAAAAAATGTAGCGAACAAAAAGTAGCAAACGAAAATGTAGCGAAAAAAGTAGCGGGAAAAGTAGCGAACAAAAAAAAATGTAGCAAATTTTCGAATTGTTTCGCTAGCTAGCATACAAGAAACAGCCGCCTACCTAATACCAATGTTGGCCAACATTCCATCCTGGCTGTTAAACCTTTTAAAAATATTTGATGCAAAAACATAACGGTTTCGGCGTTTAAAAATATCGAATTCACTTCATCATGTGAACATGGTGGTTTTTGGGAGCTGGCGGCCATTTTGAATGGACGCAGGAAACAGGATACCATTAGTTGAAGCTGTTCCAGGTATTCTTCTTCGGCTTCAACCATGCGAAACACCAGGCTGAAACACACACGAATCGAACAAGGCAAACACGGCACGATGGGAGCGATCCAGAAGAGGCAGCGAGAGGGAGATAGAAAAAAAGAAAATCCCAGACAATTTAATTAGCTTTAATTTAATTTAACCATGTGAGTGGGTGTGTGTGGGTGTGTTTGTGTTGTGTTTCAAGGTTCTCTAGCGCCAGGATTCTAGCGCTAGTCTCTCTCTTGTTCCAGGACCTAGAGAATCCAGGTTCCAGTGCTATTTATCTAAATTAACCGAAAATAGTAGTCGTGCTGGTGCTGTGTGTATGTGCTAATCCGGACGAATTCGTGCTTCATTAAACTGGATTCAAGTTTGTATCCCGATGTTTGTATCGGGATTCATTTAGGATTGAGAAGAGTTGAGGCCCCGGGATTCTGGGAGCCATGTTCCAACTACAGCGAAAATACCAGAAATCAATCCAAGAATCTTACCTGTTTCGTTTGCGCATACTTTCAGCATGTGGTGAATTAATATATTCGGTGACAATCTGTTTCCATCGTCTCCGACAAAGCCATCCACGGAAAAAGCTTTGGACTTTTTTGATTTTCCTGATCTCTTCACTATCCTCATCCATGCCCAACAATTGTGGATCCTGGGTACGAGCGTTGGGCGTCAAACGCCATTCACGATTCAATGAGAAAAGCTACCGGATTCGTGTAGGTGGGAGGAGGCGACAAAGAACGAACGAAAGAATATTTATTACAATCAATTCAATTCCGGATTGTTCCCCCGCCTCCGGTTCCTGAGATAGTCGGGTGCCACGCCCATCACCACGCCTCCTATACGATTCAATCTTACCTCTGCTCGTAATTTTTTTATCTCCATTGTTAGTTCTTCACATTGTTGCGTGTATTGCCATTTGGCCGTCTTTTCGCTTTCAACAATCTGCACCAGATGTAGATGTTTTTGTTCTAATTCTTCTTTTTGTAGCAACATTTTCGAATAACTGGATTCCGGGGGGAGGATGTGGAAGGGGGAAATCGAACAAGAAAGTTAGCATTGGGCGTCACCATTGAAAACAGGGCGTCATCATTGAACATCCGTTTTGGGGACAATGAAGTGCGCACACGCATATACAGGCCACGCCCCGCCCCTCACTGCATTGATGCCGCCTCAAAATGTATATCTCATCATCATCATCATCATCATTATTATTATTATTGATTACGTAACAATAAATAACAATAATCGAATCAAATAATAATAATAATATAATACCAGTCGCTAGAACTGTTCGCCTAGAACTAGAACTAATACTATTGTTGTTCCTGGCATTCTTCGAATGAAAAATAATGATGATGATCCTGAATGATGCCATTATCCAATCGAAATGACAACAACAACTATTTTTCTATAGTTCTAGTTTTGTTTTGTTTTGTTTTGTTTTGTTCCAATTCGATTTATTCTTGTTGTCCCCGAAAAAAAACGAGACTATTCGAGGTTGGGACGGGACATTGAAAACATTCGAAACTAGCCTCGGAAACGACATCTGTGAACAGAACGCATACAGAAACAGAACCCGCCTTCTTCTCCTGCTTATAGTGTGTCTCGTCATCAGGCCAAATCGTCACGCTGGACCAATCAGAGAGAGGAATACACCTCCTTCTACTGTTTATAGTGTGTCTCGTCATCAGTCCGAATCGTCACATTGGACCTATAAGAGTGAGAGGGATACACCTTCTTCTACTGTTTATAGTGTGCCTCGTCATCAGGTCAAATCATCGCGTTGGACCAATCAGAGAGGAGAAAGGTTGTTATAGGCACAGACACAGGCACAGACACTGGTACTGGCCGCGAAGCTGACTGCTTTACATCGGCTTATAGTGTGTGTGTGTCTCGTCATCAGGTCAAATCATCATCACTTGGCCAATAAGAGCGAGAGAGTAGGGAGAAATGCTTGTTGGTAGGCGGAGAAAAAGTGTGTTCTGTTTGTGGGCCGTTCACCACCACTGGCCTATACATTATTATTATAGGCCCTAAACCTATAACAATAATAAGCGAATAAAAATTTGGAAATCTTCAAAAACTTACCTGGCCGTTTCGATAGCATGTACCCATGCATTGCATTCTGTTTCCGATTCAGCTTTAAGCTCGAATATTTTCGACCCCTCTTTTCTATAGGTGATCATGAAATAGTGCTACATCCAAGAGCCAAGGGATCCAGAAGCCATTGGGGACGGAAAGGGGGGATAGAAAAAAAATATCCAAAAAATTAAACTTTTCGGCTATTTCAACCTTATTTCCTATTGTTTCGGCTATTTCCACTCTCTCGGTCCCTATTTTCCCTTGTTCGGCTATGATCCGATTTAGAAAGTATCCGAAAAAGTTTTTGCGTTGTTGGTTGTTGTCCGTGTCCCCAGAGAAACATCGATGCCCGATTCTCTACATTACGCCCGGATCAACACTGTCTCGATGGCTCCCAAGTTGCAAATGTAATCGTGGGCGTGTTCATGTGCGTGTGTGTACGTGAAGTGGAACACATTCTGGAACGCAATTTGTAATTACATTCATCATCAATACACAATGTGTGTGTGTGTGATCGATCCGCGATGGATCCACGATCCAGGATCCACCATCAGGCAATTAGCCTGATGATGGCCCAAGCGATCAGCTGAAAGATTTCGAATTGTTCGTTGTTTGTTGTTGTTGTTGTGTTTCAGGAACGAATCTCATCATCTTATTATTTTCTACTTTGGATTTTCGTTGTTTTATTATTATTATTTGCTTACAGTAAATAATATCCTGCTGGCGTTGGTGGTGGCGCCCGACCGACCAACCAACAGACAGACAAACATTTAGGTTTCCGTGCCATATCGGATATTGGTTTGATACCCGGGACAATACCCGGTACAACAATACCCGACAACATTACCGGGAATATGAGAAGAACATGAGAAGAGATGCAAAAGAAAAATACATTTATCAGCATTAGAATTGTTTCGTTCGGTTTCGTTTCATTTGGTTTCGTTTCTTTTGTTCCGGGCGCCATTAATAATAATAATATCCACACGCACACACACATCGCATCTAATTTTGGTTGGATTTCCTCTCTCTTCCAGGACTTGTTCCAGGAACAATCCTCATTCATTTCATTACTATTATTATTTCTTCTTGGATACGCCCACCTATTAAAAACCTACTGATGCTACAGAAAGTAAGCAATAGCAGCAGCAGCAGCAGAAAATCCTCATCATGGAACCACCACCACCATCATCAATTTCATTCATTGAATTTGAAGTGTGTGTGTGGGTGTGTGTTCCACCATTCCGAAGGGCGCCATTCGAAGGTTGTGGGTGGGTGGGTGGTTAGGTAGGATGCCTACACTCCCCTCCCGCCACGCCCCACCAATGATTAAATCAATGATATTCCAAGTTAAGTTTACTCCGCCCATCCGCATTCATTCTTAGAAAGCAGGGCGGTTTGTGTTCGTAACGTGAAAAAAAAGAGACTCATCCACGCTATTGGTTGAGATTGTCTTTGGGAAATGGGGCGGAGAAATCAGGCGAAAAAAGGAGGAGCATGCGTGTGTGTGTGGGCGTGCTTGTAGCCTATAATAAATTATTAGTCGAGAGATGGAGAGTCGCGGGTGAGAAAAACAACTTTATTGATTGAAATGACATCAAATAAAATAAATCAAATGACATGAATTGTAAAAAAATAATCAATCAATCAATATTAAAACAAATTGATCTATACAAAGACAATGGTCCAATCATATTTGTGTCGGAGGACTAGCTTCATGAAATTCTTCATTGGCTATTTGCTCTCAGACACACCCTCATCCAGGTCCACCACACCTGCTCTCCATTAGCCTTAAACCACAGGCCAACAACGACTTTCTTCAACACCTCCATCCTATATTGGACAAACACCCACTTTGTGTCAAGCACTTGGACATTTCTCTCTCGTCCATCACATCATGCTCTTTCGAGACTAATACTCATCATCAAAAATTTCTTCATATCTGGTTTTCTTCTTTCTCGTAGTGCTGTACGCTGAGCGCTGAGAGACAGAGCAAGACGACAGTGCGGGACGAGAGACAGTGCGCGATGTGATGAATCAACAAGCCTCTCTGCCTGTCTTTATAGCTGCCTGCCTGCCTCCCTGCCTTCTTCATTTCTGCGTGCTTGCTTGTGTGTATCGCTAGTGTATGATAGTGTGTACGTCTTAATAATGATAATAAACAAACACGAGGAGGAGGAGTTTCGTCTCCCGTCTCTATTTCGTTTTTTGGTGAAAATGCTGCATCATGCGGTTCAATGCTGTTAATGCTGCTAAAATACGACTACAATGTATGAATGTATATGCTGAGGGATGATGTTTCTCTCGCTCTCTTTCTCACTCTCGCTGCGCTGCAAAGGCTACAGTCAAAGAGGAAGAGGACCGCCTGCTGCTAACCCTCCATTTAGGTGGAAATAGTTGAAGGGAGGGCGGGTTGTTATAAGCGGGAGGGGTCAAAATAGCCGACCACACCCCTATAAATTAACCACGCCCACCGCAGGTTTATTTCGATAATAAGCGTATTTTTTTTTAATTGAAAACAATCGCAAATTATTATTTAAAAAGTAAAAGATATCAAGGAGGGAGTTTATTAACAAAATTATAACAATAAACACAACCATTTATGAGTTGGATCTGGTTTCTGAGTCTGAATTGTATAGCATCGACTTTTTCGATCAATGCATGCATATAAATTCAGAATTGCCATGAATATGCTTGAGCCCAATTATTGGGGGTTGTTATGTATCAGGTGAAAGCCACCTCTCGCAGCTGGGAACGACCACGCCCAAGAGCTTGGTGTAATGGTTCATCTTCAAGCATTGCAGTCAAAGACTGAGTGAAACAATAGGTCTTGTCTTGTTTTTGGCTCATCCTCTTTTTTTTTTTGAAAATCCTTCGATGTTCACTTCCCACGCAACCCTCATGAGACCAAAGCCACAGTACGCTTTCTCTGGGTTCGGTAGACGTTGACGTAGACAGCCCGAAAATCGCCTTGGCCCCAGGTCCCGATGGGGAAGTCCAACGCATCCACGATGAGGATAGTTCGATGAGAGGTACCCGATTCAGAGGTGACGCCTGAAGCGGATAGACCAACATCGTCCTGTGCAACGAAAATTTGTTGGAATGATTTCAGGTTACTGTACTCTGGTCATTCTCCTTCATCCTTTACGGGATCATCATTGTTCTGTTCTATTGTGTTCATGGGATTGCGATTTGTGTTCATTTTGATCGATATGTCTGTTAAATGTTTGCGTATGCGAGTGTGTATGTATCGAGAACAACAACTATCAAACAAAGAAATATCGTCTGTCGTACTGGAAGCGGATATTCGACGCGTCACATGTTACACAGTGGGTTATTCATATACAATGTTCAAGGAGTAGGTCTTTTATTGAAATCATTTTTCTTCTGACCCAGTAACACAAGTCGCAATTCTTGTCACATCCACCCACCAACCACCACACCCACACCCAAACCAAACAGAAGAATCGCATAGAATCATAAATAAATAACCCTCTCTATCTGGCTGACGGGCCCGAAGTAAAACACTATCGGACGGGGACGGACGACGGGCTGAGAAGAGAATATTGTAGCATTGACACACACACACAATAAGAGGATTTCTGGTGGTTTTACCCCTTTTAGTTCGTCGTGATGGGCGTCGTGGAACCGTTCTTATAATTGGAATTATTGGAGTTGTATTCCAAAAAAATTAATCGCGGGACGATCAAGCTTTTCCAGAGAAAGAGAGAAGAGCAGAGCGGAGCGGAGCAGCGGAGAGGAAACCTTTCGGGAAAAATTAAGCGAATCCTCAAACTGAGAGCAAAAATCCAAAAGCAAATAGGGTGTTTTCTTTTTCGTTGGCTAAGTCTTCGGTTCTCTCTCTCTGGGGGGAGTGGCTTTGCTGAATGATAGATTCGCATCCAGGATTTTTCTTACACAGGGTATTCTATTATGTAAGAATGAAGGGGAGAGCACACACACAAAATATATATAAAAAAAAATGAGTTCAACGTGTTCTGGAAACGTCATCCTTTTTCAATGTTGGTGGTTGGAATTCACTCTTGGTTGCTGCTACTGGCGGTTGCTGGTGATGTTCGATCGCTGATGCTCATTTAAATATTATTATTATGATGATGACGACAAACACACACAAACACGGTGAATTGGCTTTTAAATTTAGTGGGCGGACATGGGCGGCACTGTTGAGGCGGAGCTTTAAAAATCGCTAAATGGAGGAGTGGCTTCTGACTTCAAGTATGATGATAAAGTATTCATTCTCTTTTTTTTAAAATCATCTTCATAATTTTCTTTCAAGCTGTTGAAGCTTGAAATTTTACTTTTATCAACTTCTTTATTTTTTGTGGAAAAAAATTTAGCGCCAAACCAAAATTCACAAACAACAACAAAAGAAAAATGAAATCCTGCAAGTTTTCACGTAGCACGGATGAATGACTTAAACATTGTTGGCACTGTAGCAATGAGGTGTGGACTGGGCGGGCAGGGGGAGGAGCTTATGTTCGATATTTATAATAGGAGAAAAAGGATGCACAACAAAATAGAAAGGAAGAAAAACGTAACGTAATAAAACTACAATCAACTCCATACTGGTCGGTATTTTTCATACTAGGCGTGTTTTACTACTGGGCGTGTTTTACTATTGGCCGCCCAATAGTATAGAGAATGTGCGACACAATAAGATCAATATATTAATTTGAATGGAATTTGGAAGTTTGGATACAAATTGATTCCGGGATAATCAATAGAATCATTGGAGTGTGAGAGAGTCGGGAGCTGGAGCTAAACTCTTTTATTCCCAAGCTAATTCCTTTTTCCTTTTTACACCAACACACACACAAACGCACACAACGACAAAAACGCTCACACTATTTCCACACAAACGGCTTTCGACTTATGGCTTATAGTCGCCCGGTCATATCCGTTGCCTTCGTTTATTGATTGATTGTCTCTGTGATGTTCGATTTATCGATTTCTTTTTTTCGATTTCTCACTTCAATTCACCGCCACCGATTCGTACACCGTCGGCAGCAGCTACCTTCACTGTACAAACACAGACACAGACACACACAGTGTGACGATGGGCGGCCAGAACAGTGGCTTCGTCTCCTGTTCAGAAGCGATGCTTCGTGGGCGGAGCTAAAAATGTGGGCCGTACGCGACCGCTGGTTGCAAACCCCTGCGCCTATGATGTACCACCACCACCACATCTCTAGTAGTAGTTTTCCAGGTAATTTCTTGATGGTGATGTTGCCGAAAAACTTTTTTCTCTTCTACAAATTCAACATGAACGAATGAATGAACCCTTTCGATTATTAGTTTCATTACATAACTATTACATAACCAGGCTACGGGACGGATAACGGGACAACGGGACAATCCCAGTATCCTAGGACAGCATACATGGCATCCAAAGAATAATGATTACAGTTAATTAAAAAACCAAGTTTTTTTTCATTCGCTTCTTCTTCGTCTTCTCGCTCTCGCTCGCTCGCTTGCTGGCTGTTCGTGTCCAAAGCTCGGATAAAACCGACGAAACCGACCGATGGCTTTGGTCGCGGAAAATAATTACTTAATTTCGGGCATGTGAAAAAATAGTTATGCAACACACACACACACGATTGCATAACATGGAACTCGGCTTGGAACCACGGATCTGGCTCGGAATCCCGAGAATCCCCACACACACACACACACACACACGGACAACGATGGCGCCCTTGTTGGGGATCCACTCTCTCTTTTCATCTGTCCGCAACTCTTTTTTCCTTTTTGGCAACTTTTTTGGTTTGGCGGTTGAATAATTTATATACAAGAATCCAAAATCAAGGATTCTGGGAATGTGGATTCACGATGTGGATCACGGCTCCGGAGTTATCACCGCTCCGGAGCTATCACTAGTTCCTGGGAGCCAGTTACAGGGCGCCATCGGAATACAGCGGAATGGCGCCACACTAAACCACCATCTCTGATTTGTGTAAAAATGATTGCGAAAAAAAAGTTTTTGTTTTAAATGATAAAAATACACACTGCGTATACACGGACAATTAGAACGATGGATTCTTCTTCTACTTCTTGTGTTGATTATGGGAATTATTAATTATGTAATAATAATAATAATAATAATCTTTCCGGAATCCTTAATCACTTTGTCGTTGTTGTTGCGTAATAACATCTCTGCTTCTCTCTTGTTTGCTACACACAGCGATTCTGTTGTTCTGTTCGGTTCAACATTTTGGGCGCCCATTATTATTCCTGATTAATCTTGACACAATATTTTCGTATACACTCGCACACACATACGTATATAGTTCACCATTTGGGAAGCTATAAACGGGCCCCGATAATGGGCGCCATCGTTCTCATTGGGAGCCCAAGCAGCAAATCGGCTTTGGGAGCCAGCCTGTATTCTGTTTTGTTTTTTTGGGGGGGGGGCGTTAACCCTTTGGGAATCGCTGAATATATTGCCACTCAGAATTGCATAATAATAATGATAACAAATCGATGCTAGAACAATCGTACACATCAAAACAAGAATCAAAGAAGAATATTATTCTTCTTCTTGATGTAATTTGCTTATTCCGACAACGACGACAAACATCTCAACAAAAGTCTTCTACTACTTATTTTGGATGTTTGTCGATGTTTGTCGTTATTTTTTTTCTCCGGAATATTCTGGCTGTTGTATGTCATATGTGGATGCTGCACTTTCACTCACTCTTCCATTCTTTGTTCTTGGCGGGCGCGCGCTTATTTTTTGAAAAAATAAGAATATTCTTATGGCGCCCATATTCTTAGTTGATGGCGCCCGTTTCTGTGTGTTAGTGTGTGTGTGTGTTCGACATTCACCCGAGAAAGCTTATTGTTTGTCGACGGTAAATAGATGGCTGATTCATTATTCATGAACGACACACGAACGACGCACGACACACACACACAAGAATCTTGTGTTTTTGTGTTGAAAAACTATAAAAAAAAATAAAGAAAAAATATTCTTCTTGCGAAGAAAACATCTCTCGCTCTCTCTCTCGATACATCTCTTTCCAAAATGTTGTCGGCCGTCGAACGTCATATCAAAATGAAAAGGCGGGAAAAAACAGAAAGATACACCCACACCCCCGCCCCTGTCTACGCCCACTTTTTACTTTTCACTTAGCAACATTCTTATTCATCTTCATCTTTGAATCCTATTTTTGATGTTGTTCCACGACGACGACAAGCCACGAAACATTGAAACATTGTAAAGTGTGTTCTTGTGACACACCCACTTGATTTGATCCAAGAAAAAATTCAGCCCAGATTCTTGATTATTAATCGTCTTCGTCTTCGTCTTCGTCTTGGTCTTCTACCCTCGTCCTAATCATGAATAATTGCCATGTTATATAATTTGTTGTTAAATGCTTCTTCTTCTTCTTATTTGGTTGGATTAAGACTGCATACGCCCACGCCCACCTACACACACTTATACTAACACACCCACCCACACAAGCGGGAAATTAAGAATTCACCCAGTCCCAATCTACTCTCTCACTCTCACTTTGGTGTGTATGCTCGAGGGTTAATGGGCTCTCTGTCTCTCTCTCTGTTGGGCGGGCGATGGAAAAATGGTTAATAATAGGCTTGGTGCGATAAAATGATAATGCGATCATAATGGTGATGGTGATTATATAATGTGCTTGGGTGGGCGTGTATGGGTTGTGGGTGTGTTCGTGTGTGTTTATCTTTTTCGAAGAAGAAACAAAACACCCGGATCCATTATCAGCATGTCGCACAACGAAAAATTAAGCACGCAAAAAAAATAAGAAGACAAAACAAAAGAAGACGAATAACAGGAAAAAGGAAAAGGAACTGGGAAACAACACTATAAGCTAGACCTATATTAGACCTATAATTATTATACCTCGCCCCCGGGTATCGTCATCTTTGAACGGAACGTGAAAATGTTGTTTCGAATGTGAACTACCACTACTATTCGAATTTAAATCCACTTCACGATCACTCTCTCCGGTTGGACAGTATGATGGAGGGTTGGTACTATAAACAGAGAAAGAACAAAAGAGGAGGAGCTTATATGAGCCGCTTAAAGTGGGCCGAGCAAAAATGCTGAATGAGCCATTGGGCGAATGGGCATTGCATTAAGAAAATTAATCAAATAACACTCCGACTCCTCCTCCCCCTGCACACACACACACACACACAGACCGAGATGGACGAAGATGGAAGACACGGAGACACGATGGTTGTGAATGGCCCCCCACAGGAATGATAACTGTCGGGCTTTTCTACTTCCATTCTTCCCCTCTTCCTCCCCCTTCTTCCCCTCATCCTTTTTCTTTTGAGGTTCTGGAACATTTCAAAATGAAAAAATTAGGTTTCATTCTCTCTCGCTTTTTTGAAGCTAGTTGGCACGAAACTTTTTTTTTATATTTTTT
>JAOZJS010000762.1:0-20829 GCA_025882695.1 Amerodectes protonotaria
ATTTATTATTATACCTTTCTTCTTCAAAATTTTATTGCTGGCACATTCCCCTTGTTCCAACAACCACAACATCGGATGCGAAACCGTTATGTGCTGAGCCTCGCCAGCTTTTCCAAAGGATTCAAGGATCCGAAATCAGGCGCGTACACACAAACACTCGCATACACCGAGAGATGATCATCTATCTTTATGGGGGGAGAGGAAGATGGTGCAAATTTCCTGGATTTTATTTTATTATCATCATCATGTTTGCTTTCGTGCGCGGTTCATTTTAGCATCCCTCTCGCTCTCTCTCTCTCTCTTTATGGGTCTGGCTTGGTACTTTATTGCAAAATAAAAAAGGGAAGAAGAAGATGCGGATAAACTGTATCATTTATATGGAAAAACTCTATCAAAAAAAAAGATTCACATCAAACACATTCACATTTGTGTCCAGGCCTGGCCAAACATTTGATTTGCTAAATAAGATCCACTTGGATCCACCACCACTACCTTATCCGCCAACATGCACGAATCATCCAGGCCGATTTGTCATTTGTATGGCTGATGATGATGGTGTGTATTGATGATCCATGATTGAATCCATACGTGATGCTTGCATCACAGCACCACCACCATCATGGCTATAAATAAAATATCCGTCCGGTGGGCGCTATGGCGTGGGTGTTTGCAGAAGAAAAAATTTACAAAGAAAAAATATAAATTATGTCGCTTGTTGTTGTCGCATATTCTTATGCTGTGTTCTGTCAATGATTTATATCCTGCTTTAATTAGTGTTGTTGAACATGTATACACATTCGGATGGATGCAAATGGTTGGGATGCGTCCAACCAGACAAGATCAAGACGCGGATCCCATCAAATCATAATGATTGGTAATGATTTGATTTGTACCAATTTGTAGCTGCTTCTTCTTCTTCTCGCTTTTGCCGCGTGTACTAGAGCTAGAGCATTTCATTTCAAATATTGTTGGCAACCTAGTCTAGTCGTCTAGTCTAGTAGTCTAGTGTTCGGGACGATTATGATGGGCACTTTGTCTTGTTTTATTAATAGCTGAACAAGATGGAGCGTTTGGTAAGCGAACGAGAGTGTCAACTACAAATGCAAATAATAGCTCCCAAGAAGAAGAAGAAGCTCTTTCCCTCTCCCTCTCTCTGCGAAAAGTATACGATGGATCATAAACGATGGAATGACACTAAATGATGACAAACGCCCGTTTTATTATTACGGGCAAAACATGATTTACTGATGTTTAGCCATTCATCTTCTTCTTCTTCTTCGTCCGCGTCTTCATATTCGTATTCATCTTGGTTGTTCCAAGAAACCACCACCATCAAGCCACAATCAAACATATGGTGCTGGGAATCACACTGGGAACCAAATCGAATCATACTTTTTGGATGCAAGCGAGAGAGCGAGCGAAAGCTCCTAGAATAGTGAAATAAAATAAAATAAAATGTTCCTAGATTGTGCCATTTTGGATCCTGGCAAGGGCTTTGTTTGTTTGATTTGCACCAGATTTCATTGTATAAATTCGCGCCCCCTTTTCCTATTTCTTTGTGATCGAAGTATCAGTATCATTGCCAACCCTTTTTTCTCTCTTTTTGGGTGTGTCTTATGTCTTATCAAGCTCTTTCGCTATCAAGCTCGCAAGCTTCATCGTTTTCCGGTCCCAATCATATACCACGTACGTATCGTAGGGCAAACGAATCGATTTTCGTACGATTCTTCTTCGTCGAATTTTTTCCATCTTTTTTTTTGGATTTTTTTTTTTAAAAAAATCTAAACTGGAATAAAAATCTACTTTTAATCTTGAATATTGAATTGGGACAACATTTTCTGTTTGTTTGTTTGTTTGTTTGTTCCCGCTTTCTGGTTCTGGTTGTTCGTTTTGTTCTTGCAACTGCTTCTCATGTTCCGTTTCCAGCCAGAAACGGCACTTGGAGGTTTTATTATGGACTTGTGTGAAACTTTTGTTGTTGTTGTTGTTCTCAAATTCCGGGTTGCCTGCCGACACACTAATTTGATTGTGGTTTTACTCGAAGAAAACGGAACGAGAAATAAGATGGAGACGACAAGAATGAAGAGAAAAACTTCGAGTTCTGGTTTTTCTTTTTCTCTTTATTGTTATATTCAGGGTTCTTGTTATAGTTATTATTTTAAATCCTGTTTGCGTGTGTCTTTGTTTGGTAAGCCAGCCAGCCAGCGAGCATTCCAGGATCGATTTGAATTTTTTTGCTCGTCCCGTTATAACAATAGCTCAATAGCGAAAATCCTATGGTCTGAGAGTCGTGTCTGGTTATTATTATTCTTCTAGTTGTTGTAGTTGTTGTTGTTGTTGTTTTTTACCATCAAAACTTTTCTCTCTCTCTCCTCTCTTCTCGATTCTTGTTCTCATCTTCAGCATCATCATCCGCATCATCATCTTCTGGTCTATTTACTGTCGCTAAATTAATGAACAACAACAACAACAACAGCATCTTTTTTGCTGCTGGAAAATCATTAGTAGTATCCAAGCCATTGCTCCATATTCTCTCGCGTTCAGAATATTCCAAATGAATGTGCCGACCGACTGGCTGGCAGCTTTCACGCACAATAAAGTTCGCTTAAAAGGCCCCTGGTACACTGATTAGGGGATTTTTTTCTTTCTTTCTCTCGGTTGATCGCGGTGTTGAGCATACTGGCTTGGAAAGGGAGCGAGCGAGAGCGAGAGATGATGGTTTCGAATGCGCCCACATTATTTTCAACAGCTTTTTTCTGGTTCGTCTCGAAAAAAATATAAGGAGGAGGAAGGAAAAATGGACACACAAATACACGCTTCGGTTTTCGGTTAATATTGGATGATGATGATGATGGTCGATGGTGCGCGCCGCGTTTACTGTTCGGCATTTTAATGGCAATAAATCACGAAGGGCACCACCACGGTATACACCATACACACCGACCGACCGACAAAGTCTATGGATCCAAGAATATACCCACACACACACTCGCACACTTATTGTCTGTCTGTGCATTTTCGCTATCAATTTAAATTTGATTTGTCTTTTCTCTTTCTCCCGTTCTCTAAACGGTTTAGTTGGTTGATGTTTGGTCTTTTGTTGGTGTTTGGTTGGTTAAATGAATGAATGGATTCTCTGGTTCTGGTTCTGCTCTTTTGAAACGAGATTCCATTCACCAGCTTTAATTATCCGAAAGATTAGAGAATGAGAGCGAAAAAAGCGAAAAAAGCGCGAAAGAGAAAAAAAGCGATAGAGGGGTTAAATAAAGAGGCGGATACCAAAGGCGTGTACCAAATACTACACGCCAGCGCGTTGTATTGATTCTTGGGGGGGAACTTGGCTTTGTTTTAGTCTATTTTTAATTAACCCTAACCAATGTGTGGTATATTATATTATATTATATTATTCTATAAAAAGCTGTAAGCGAAAAGTTTCGATCTGCTTGCGAAAGGATTCTCTGGTCTTCGATCTTCTATCTTTTCCTGTTTGAATTAGAATTCAATTTCCCCGGGAACAAAATGGATCCGCTCGCTGATTCGCGGATGAATTCGCGTACCGCTCCCCCCATTCTAAATTAGATGGAAATAAGATGAATGATCCCGGCCATGATGCTCTGATGTAGCGCTGTCGTTTGTGTGTTGTGCTTGGTGTTTGATGCATTCTCTGGATCCTTACCCTGGATCCCGCTCTCTCTCGCTTTGTTTCTATTCTTGAACATCGATGATTTTGAATAATTAATGCTGCCGATGCTTGCCAAGCGTTTTGGCGGGTTTTTTTGGTGAATGGTGAAACTTTTTTTTTTCAAAACGCTGAAATATTCGCTCCCAAATCAAACTTTTTTCTTCTATTTTTTTTTGGATCAAAACGAAAACTGATTACATAGTTTATTTCGTCCCGCGCACAAGTTGAACTGTAAAAAAATGATTATGAAATTAATAATTGATGTCCCGTTTAATAATGGATTTTCATAACCTCTCTCTCTCTCTTTTCTCTCCCGTATCCCGGATCCATCCGAACACAGTGATCCTGCTCGATACCACTCAAGAAACATCCCTAGACTGGACTCGTCTTCCACACGGGCCACAGGCACGTACACCTGGCGTAAGTATCCTCCATCCCTCCCACCAGAATATTCTACCATAATGATAATCATAAAAACTAAACGTTCAATCTTATTTTATTTTTTTCGGCTTGAATTAAATAGTGGGTGGAAGAGAGCTTTACGAATTTCGAGCAAGGAATCAATTGGCGTTCCTATGTTGTTTGTGATGTAGCTTATAATAATGTTAATAATTGGCTTTGGACGCCATTCATTGAAAGACACAACGCCAATAGAATGTATATTGAAATCAAATTCAGTATGCGTGATTGCAATCTATTTCCAGGTAACCAAAATAATACCTTCCAAATACCACCTTCCATTAGCCATTCAGCCAAATCGTTAATTCAAATTATAATTAACCCTCTTGCTTGCCTGTCTTTTTCGTCTTGTTGTCTGTTCACTTAACTAGGAATGGCATTGTCTTGTAAGGAAACATTTTCCTTACTTTATTATGAACACGATGGCCTGAACAAGGAGCCACCACCATGGGAACCAGATTCCTACAAGCTAATTGATCGTATTGCTGCCGATGAAGGAAGATTCACTTCCAATAGCGAGGTTTGTATTAATAATTTTTACTTGAACAGTCTGGAGAAACATTCCCGTTTGCCCGAACATCCTGTTTGTGTTTTGATCTAATTTGGTTCACGAACACCTATCCACACATCATGATGATGATCATGATGATGAAAATATTCTGTTCCAACCAGCAGCAGCAACAGCAGCAGTTTTCGCTGTTTAAGCGTAAATTAGAGCAAATTAGCACTTCATTCATTCATTCATCATTATCCTGCTGCTGCTGAACACCTGAACGAACAACATACATGTTAACACACACGCTACGCTAATATTACCGGGAAAAACATAAAATTCATTGGATGTTCGAATGAAATTGATATTAATGGATTTTTCCATGTTTTTCTTTTTTCGTTTGTACACGTTTTTTTGTTTTTGGCGCAGGTTATAATCAACACCGAAATTCGCAGTGTTCCGGTCACCAAGAAAGGTGTATATTTTGCGTTCAGAGACCAAGGAGCATGTCTTTCCATAATAGCCATCAAAATATTCTACATTACCTGTCCGAATATAACCACAAATTTTGCATTCTATCCGGAAACACCAACCGGCCGTGAATTGACCACCATAGTCGAAACAGACGGTGTTTGTGTGGCCAATGCACAACAAGTGGAAATACCTCGATTGCTATGCAAAGGTGATGGTAATTGGACATTACCATCCGGTGGTTGTAAATGTATGGCCGGTTTTGAACCAGTTGGACAATCGTGTCAGGGTAAGTTTGAAATGTCTCAATAATCCTCGATCCTGATTTCATGCAAATTTGAATTTAATTATTATTGTTCGAGGATTGTACAAATCAGATCAATCATCATCATCATCTTGTGGCATTGTCCTGGTCGATTAGTGTTGCAGTTTGTTTGTTTTAGTTTTAGTTTTAGTTTTAGTTTTAGATTCTGTTTAAAATCAAATCAAATCTTTGCTTCAGCTTCTCGAACGAAATTCGCTTCTGTTTTTGAATTTTAGAATCCTTATGTTGATGATATAATTGATGATTGATGACCTTTCAACCATGCTACAACCTTCTGGTTGTGATCACACAATGATGATAATTATTCTGAACACATCTGGTTTTATTACAGTTTGTCCGGCTGGAAAATTCAAACCAAACGTTGGCGATGATCCTTGTAAACCATGTCCAGCTCATAGTAAGTCTTCATATCATGGTAGCACTGAATGCCGTTGCGATATTGGCTATTATCGTTCACCAAAAGATCCCAAATGGATGCCCTGCACACGTAAGTACACGTTTGGATCTATCGAACCGTTATCCCATGGTAATCTTGTGTGTGTGTGTGTTTTTTCGATCCGATCCACCATCATTGTAGAACCACCATCAGCTCCGCAAAATCTGTCCATCAGCTTTATGGATCAATCAACGGTGAAGTTGACTTGGTTACCACCAAGATATCAAGGCGGACGTGATGATACCGTATATCGTGTGGTCTGTGATTATTGTCCACCAACCACCCAATACGTACCATCATCGGAGAATATCAACGATACCAAAGTGATCATTTCGGGACTGAATCCAATGACTGCGTATCGGTTTCAAGTGTATGCCGAAAACGGTGTTTCCGGTTATGATACCAGTCAATTCGCTGAGATCGCTGCCACCACAGAGGCTTCAGGTGGGTGTTGTTGCCAAATTGAATCATTAAATACAGACGCGCGGGCGGGCGGGCTTGCTACTCTTATGCTTGTTCATACAGAGAAAGTTCCATTAACCATGGAGGTTAGACGTCAAACTGTATGTGTGTGTATTCCAGGATATTTTATTGGCAATTAGCTTAGCATCCCTACACTTGGGACAGCATCATCCACATTATCATCATCGTCGTAATTTTCCTGCTGCTGATGCCTAGATGCTCTTCCAACCATTTATTGATCAATGTTTTACTATTAGCCGCCCAATATAAAATGGAGCAGGCAGCCATTCTAAGAATAAGCGAGCGAGAGAGAGAAAGGCAGAGAGATGGAACATTTCTAATTGCAATAAATTTTAATTATAAATTGACATTCATTTCAACAACAACAACGTGCAACAACGTTTTCCAGTTTTCCAATAATATCATTTCCTTGGAAAAAACAATATTCTGAACGGCGTTAAAAGCCCATGGCCGCTGCCGTACCGCTGCCGTACACACTTTCCCTGGAAAATTGATTGCTCCAAAATGAATGACATGTTCCATAGAGACACCATCGGAACCATCCAACACACTCTCTTCCATAGACAGCATTAGAGTGTTTTGGGGCTTTTGGGGTATTTTTTTTTGCTGCTTGATGCCACTCCATTTAGTGGTGGTGGTGGTGGTGATTTCAAATCACATTTACTTTAAGAATCAGAAAAGAATGGTCTCTCACATATTCTCAGACCATCATCAGGCATGATTTTGTTGAGACAATAATAATTAATGAATCTTCTGCCAAGTTTTGTTTCACATTGCGCTGCTGAAACATCCATAAGCTGACTGAGACGTTGACAGCTAGGGCTGTTGGAACTTTTCCTCTCTCTCGCTTTCTCTTTCTCTGTTGATTTTTGGAACAAAAGATCCAAAAACAACAACAACAACAACAATGACAACAAAGCTTGTTGATATTCGGGCGCGCACAATCTTATATTGCGACAAATTGCTAATTTGGACCCAATGAAATGGCCATTATTTTTAGGATATCCTTGATCAGGGGTGAGCAACCTGAGGGCCGCATGCGTCACATCAAACAGTTTTAGTACGGCCTACCAAGCAGCAACAGCCAAGCTAAATAGCAGACAAAGCTATAAACCTCTCGCTCTGATTGGTCCACAGTGATAATTTGACCTGATGACGAGACACACTATAAGCCTATGAAAGGCGAACAGCTTTAGCCAGTACAAGTCTGTTCATGTTTGACGCCTATAAGAGCTGTTTTCCCTTCTGATTGGTTCATGGTGATGATTCGACATTATGACGAGACACACTATAAGCTTATGAAAGGCGATCAGCTTTAGCCAGTACAAGTCCGTGCATGTTTGACGCCTATAACAGCCGTTCTCCCTTCTGATTGGTCCTAAGCGATGATGATGACTTGATGACGAGACACACTATAAGCAAGGAGAAGGAGGTGCATTTCTGTTCTGCTGTTCAGAGATGTCGTTTTGATTTTGCATGACTTTAAATGCAACCCGCCAAACGAAATTTTCAAATTCAAATTGACCCGTTTTGATTAAAAAAGTTGCTCACCCCTGTCCTAGACGGGATAATAACCCACCAAAAGCTTGAGGCACATCCGGGCCTTCCATCATTAGCATCATCATTATATTGGTCATTTATTATGGTCATCATCATCATCGTTTTCCTCTTAGGATCTTTATTTCTAAATGTTCCTAAATGTTCCAAAATAACAATGGCTAATTTCTATTTGTTTGGTTCTTTTCTCTCTCTCTTTTTGTACAAACAGGATACATTTCATTGGTGATCACCGAGGATAGCTCTGGCCAAAAATACAATGGTAAGTTTCTATGATTACGATTATGATTATTCTCATTTGTTTTTAGCGTGTGTGTGTGTGTGTGTGTTGGGATACCAAGCCACCAAAAAGTAGTTAAAAGTAGTAGTGGTGGTCCCTAGACCCGAGAATCTCGACGATATCTAGCTGGATTCTGCATTTTTTTTTTGGTTCATTCTCTCTCTCACTCACTCTCTCGCTTTCGCTTTGTGTGAATTACTAATTAACTTTTAATGTATTTCACAAAAGTTAATTTTTTTTCGCTCGCTCTCTCTCTTTCTCTCGCTGGCTGGCTGTTTGATGGTTTTGGATCTTTGGAATTTCTCTTTTTCTTTGGATTCTCGACACATATGGTTCGGGGTTCGGGGCCTATTCAATTCATTGTTCGTGTTCAACCAACACACAATCTTATCTACATTGATCTGACCCAGAGTGAAACAGCCAATGTTTTTACTCCTCATTCTGGTTCTTGTTCTACTCGTGAACGTTTGCGATCGAGGCTGGGGTTTGCCCAGAAGAATAAGAAGAACAAGAAGAAGAAAAAAAATAATTAAATTTCATTTAGTCATTACACACACACACTGGGGCGCTCTATTGTTTTTGTTTTTGTTTTGTTCTGTTCTGTTCTGTTCCCGGGGAATCCACAGCATTCTTTGGTGGATACCCGAAGAATTCTAAAACAATAGACATGACCATCATCAGCATCATTATTGCACGCTTCCTTTGCAGCCAACCAGCCAGGACTGTTTGCCTGATTGCTTGCTTGCTTGCTTCAGCTTCAGCTTCAGCGTATTCCCTTGTACCATTGGGCCCCACCATACACCACCAGGAACAGGCCATTTAGTCAGTCAATTTAGTGAGCAGTAGTTTACACAGTGAACACACGAAGCAGGAGGAGGAGGGCGGAACACGGAAGAGGGATGTGTACTGGGAGCCAGCACTATTGAAACACGAACGAACAGCAAGCAAGCAACCAAGGCTGGCAACCAAGACAGAATCCATATTTATTAGAGCAGCGAGATATTTTTCTCTCTTCCAATTTCTTCCCAATTTTTTTTGTAAAAATAAAACTAGACGAAATTCTTGGAGAGAAACAACGTGAACATCCAGGCACAAACAACAAAAGTAAACTAAAACTGAAACGAATGCGAATGCGAGAGAGAGAGAGAGAGAACCAAATCGAAATAATGCCCCAAAGGCTGAATGCTAATAAATTTGCTTTGCTTTTTCGCTTTTGCCTTCCTCGCCATTCTCTTGGGTTCATTTTGGGCCTCGCTTCTTCATTCTGATGTGGTGATGCCCACGACAACGACGACGACGGCCACGGCCATGTTTCGGAATTTCTCTCGCTGCTAGCTTGCTTGTTTGCTTGCTGGTGCTGGTTGTCAGGTTTAATCATTTCCTCTCTTGATTCCCGGTTCCGGGCATTGAAAAATTTCCGAAACCGAATCGAACTACGCCCAGAAGAAGATGTTTGGCTCATTACCGTCGGCATTGGCATCAGCAGTGCATTGTTCGAGCGCTGTAAAATTATTATTAGTCGCAGTCGCAGTGAATTTTAAAAAAATTGAGAATATAAGAAATTTCTTCAGGAAGGAAGAAATTTTTTTTTTGAATGAACGATCGAATTAGGATGGATTCTCAAGCAGCAGCCACAGCCACAGCCGCAGCAGCCGTTACTGAGGCAGCTTATTTCTCTTCAAGCCAAATATTAGTTTTAAGTTTTAGGGGAACAACGACGACGACGACGACGAGGGCATTGCGACGACGACGGGAGCCTTGTTATTATCATCATCATCATTATTATTATGATTGTTATTAAGTTTCGCTAGAATTTAAAGTTGTCATCATCATCATCATCGTCGTCGTTCTAGGAGCTTAAAAAGACAAATAAAGACAAACACAATTCCACACTGGATTCGTTCGTTGGATTCATTCATTCATTTATTTCGAATTCAATTCTGATCATGGTGTGTGTGTGCACGCGCGGTTCCGTTTTTCGTTTTTTTCGTTTGATGCGGCTGCTGACAGGAAGGGAGTTGAACAGTTGAGCAGCAGCAGCAGGAGTTGTAGTTTGCGCTTGTGGGCTTTGTAAGCAAAGGTTTTATTTTTTGTTGAAAAAAAGCGAACTGTTCAACCTCATTTATCGATCTACTACACCATTTGTAATTCTGATCACATACAGACTTAGACAAACATGTCTTCTCCTTCATCATCATCATCTTCATCAAGCTCTCTCTCTCTCTCTCGCTCTCTCGCTGGGATTAATAATCCTAGTACTTTAAAACTAACGGTGGTCTAAATTCACCACCACCATCACCCCGTTAAGAACAAAAAAAAGGAAAAAGAAAGACAAAACTTCGAGTTCTTCTTCAGTTCTCAATTTGGAATGGGGGATCATGGCCTGGATGATCTGGAAATCGATTGATCGATTCATAATAATAATATTATTCATAAAGGAAACCCCAACTCGGCTCGGTTTGGTTCGGTTCGGGAAATAGTTAGCACAAATTTGCATGAATATATATCAATTTTCGAGATTAATAGAAAATGGATAATGAGAATAGGGGAATGGCAAACAAACAAAAAAAAGAGAGAGAGAGATGAAGATAAATGAGAATGAATCGGATTTAACCGTTAACCGACTAACAGTTAGATGAACAGGATGAGGATGATGATCCTTATAACTAGTTCCTAAATCCTAAGCTTGTGATCCTTGTGAACACACTAATATGCTAACGCCGAAAAATTCAGGCCAGTTGTGGTTGTTGTTGTTGTTGTTGTTGTATTTGTTTTTCGCCCGAATAACTGGACATTGTCTATGTCTAATCTAATCGCGTTGATCTGGACGACCGAACCAACAACAACAACAAAACGAACCGAAAACCGAAAACCTGCCATCACATTTAGAAAATTTCGGCCTCCAGCAGTGCAATTCCGGTTGTTGTTGGCTTGCTTGCTTTCCACACCACAACATCAACATGTCCGCGAATCCAATTCGATGTGTTCTGGATTGGCCAAGAATTAGATCAAACTTCAAGGATTTTGTTTTATCTAATTAGAGTAATAATATGACATCACGATCCTTGGCAACGGCGGTAGCCTTTTGAAAACCGTCCCGTTTGACATAGCTTAGCATAGACATTTGCTCTCGAACAATCGGAAATCCCAACAACCCTAACAAATATCTTTGTGCTAGATTCTTGTTGTTGTTGTTCAGCTTTCCACTTGGCCAACATGTGCTAAAATGTGAAAAGCCAACACTCCGAAAAAAAGTTAATATTGTTTTGCGTTTGCTTTATTTACGTTTCTTGTTCTTCTTCTTCGTTTTTTTTTTCTGTCCCAAATGAGTTATGCAAATCACATACACCAACTGGAACGATTTGGCACTCATCGCGCGCATTGCATAACAAGATTGTTGCCGTTGTATTCTCATTCAGCCATTCATTCATTGGGGTAAATCCTTTTTTTTCGCCTTTCATCTTCATCTTCGTCTTCTTCTTCTTCGAAAGGGCTTCTTCGCTCCAATCCCAGAAATTGAGGAGAAGAAGGGCGATGTTTCATGTGTGTGTTTAATTAGCATTCATATTAAAAGTATAATCTTGTTGTTGTTCGGGGCCGTGTTTTGTATGTTGTATGGCGATGTTGTTGTCGTCGTCGTCGTCGTCGTCGTCGTTGGTGTTGTCGGTCGGGCTTTGTATGGTAGTTGGATCTAATCTAAGTTTCAAAATTTGGACACGACCCGATTCCCACACACTCACACACACACGCACGCTGGAACAATGGAACAAAATGGCCATGGTAGCTACACGCTCGGCGTTCCAGAGAGGTTACACTATCGCTTGGGAATTCATTTTTATAATAATTAGCACATGATGATTTGGCTAGCGAACATCAAAAAAAATTTCATCATGATCCAAAATCATAATTAATAATAATGAAATTATATTTTATTTTGTCGTCGGGGGAAAAAACAATTCTAATCAATTTTTTTCAATGTGGTTTGTTTCGAAAATTCTATTGTTGTAGCCATTCCAACCACCACCATTTATCCGCCCATTTTACGTATCACATCAGCAGATGGTACTATGGTTTCATTGGCATGGAAACGTAATCCAAATGATTCCAATAATAATAATAATAATGGCGGGGAACCATCATCCGGATCCGGATCCGCATCATCATTGCAGAATCCATCGCAAGAGATCACAGCATTTGAATTAAGATATCATTCCATTGATTATGATCGTAATGCCACAACAATTTTGTTGCCAAAAGATCAATTTGAAACCACCATAACCGGATTGAAACCACAAACGGAATATAGTTTTCAGGTAAATATATTACGATTTCAACACAAGTTGTCTCAAAACGCCAGATTGCAATGCAGGAATGTAGAAATAGCCAGAGCAAGCCAAGGTCCTAATTAAAATGGCTGTTGCAGTTGAAATAGTGATAGGATACAGGATAGGATATAGGGGATAACAGGAAGAAGAAGAGAAGCTAAACCTTCTTTCCAAAGAATTTTCTTTTCTTTTTTTGTTGAAAGTTGGTTTTATTTACTGTGTAGAAGTTTTCTTCTTTTTGTGTTCGAATCAAGCTGAAAAGGATCATTTTTGCAGAATGAAGCTTGAATGAAAAGTTGATGGCGCCCAGAATAATGGCTCACGATGGCGCCAATGTAATGAAATGCTTGAATGAGTTCTTTGAAAAAAAAAGAGAGATGAAATGAAAATTCAATAAAAATCAAGCGAAAAAGGGCCTTGTCCGTCCGTTGGTTCAAGGCCTTTTTTCGGGATCCTTTTTTTCTTAATTCCAGATATTCTTTTCATCCGGATCTTTCAGTTCAGTTCTTAGTTTCAAATTGAATTGAGTTTCAAAAATGGTTTCATTTTTTTTCTCTCTCTCTCTCTCTCATTCAAACTCTTGGCATCCTTGGCTGAGCATTTCTAATACTTTGGCCGGATATAGCTTGCTTCCTCTATTTTCCCGAAATATGGACATTTGCTGACCACCACCACCGCAAACTGACCATAACACAATAGCTTTTAGTTGTAGTTTTAGTGTAGTTTTTTCTTCGGCTTCGGGTTTTTTCGGGAAATTCAATTCTCCAACCAACCCTATTTGCATTCTGGTTCTAGGTTTTGTGTTGTTGTGTTTTGTTAGCAGATTTGCAGATTTGTACAATGTCCGTGATCCCATTCCGAATGGGCATCCGGGTTTTTAGGTTATATTTGTTTGTTCGTTCGTTTGTCTGTTCCACTGTTTGTTCATTTGATTAATTTGTTCATCCCTAAAATCTACTACTACTTGTGCATCCAAATAGATCCGAAGCCGTACCAAAACTGGCTGGAGCGAATACAGTAAACCAGTGATCAAAATGACCGGACAACGTCTCGCTAATCCTGGTAAGTCTTTTTTTTTCTTTTTTTCTTTCATTCTTCTGCCAGCGTCTGTCTTTTATCGCCATGGTATTTTGTGGTTATTATCATCACGATGGCTATGACAATCCCATTGGATGCGCGCATCCAAATCCTCTCCCCTGGCCGCCCGCCCGGCCAACCACCAAGTCTTAAGCCATTCACATGCTTTTGATCATCATCCTTTCTCCACCATCATCATCATCAAATACAAACAGTTTCCCGTTATAAACATACACACACACACAGTGTGCTTGCTGTTGTGGTTTTGGATTCTCTTCTTCAGACTTCAGACCACATGTCAACCCGAAACAACTATTTGTATTTCTCCCCATTGGCTGTCCAGCGGCTGGCTTGACCATTCTATTATCATTATAATTATTGTTGTTGTTGTTGTTGTGGGGATTTCGAGCTTGGTGCAGTTGTTTCTGTTTCTTTAATTCTTCTTCCTCTTCTTCCACTGGCTATTTCACAGTTCTTTTCAATAATTTATGAATGCCCGAATGTCCGTGTTCTTTATCCTCTAACTATTTTTAGATTTAGATCCGCACTCTCTCTCACACTCACATACACACAAAAAGAAAGGAACCAGAGTGCGGTCTTTGTGTCAATCAATGGATTGAAGAGACATGGACAATAAGAGAGAGCGAGATGCTACAAAGATGACGACGGCGATGATGATGATGATGTTTTCCGAATGGTTTTGGCGCCCATTTAATTCGATTAATTATTTATTTATTGCTAATCTCCTCCTTTCTTCTTCTTCTTCTTCCTATTGTTCGCGCCCATTGTTGTTGCCTGTGTGCCAGTGCTTTCACAATTCAATCAGATTGGTCAGAACGCGCAGACACATCCACGCCCGGCTAGAGTGCAAGAGCGAGAGGAGGGAATTGAGTATAACGCGCGTACAACAACAATGCTAACAACAAACAAAAGTCCGTACAGGCCACCCCCAACCCTTTCTTTACAATAGCATAACATTGTGTGTGTAGTGCTTGCCGCTGTGCGTATGATTCAGGGGCAAATCATCATCGCCCACTATCAAATTGAATTAAATCAATCCGCAAATATTTCTGTTCTAATTGTGTCCGCCTCTCTTTGCGCGCGCTTGTTTTTGTGTGTGTCTTATTGCTATTGTTTAGGCGCTGTGCCGGCCCCCTCTAACACGTCCATACCCTTTATTGTTATTGTTATTGTTGGTAGTGTATTGTCTTTTCTCCACACTCTCTCTCTCTCTCGCTGTGCTTTGGGCTGGGATGGCATGAATATTTATCAACGGGACACACATCTAAGCACGTGACCACCCCAAAAAACGAAAAAAAGTTTGTTCCTGTTTGTGTACGAGCGTGTGTACGTGGAAATAGCCCGCCAAAATTAGTAACCATTGTTGTAACAAATTCTCTGGTTTAATTTGTCAGCTTTTCACACCACATATATCTATTCATATTGTTTGAGACTTGAAACAAGAAGTCGATTTGATGAACAACACACACACAGAATCAAATAAATAAATGGAGAAGAAGAAGATGATAATGATGATGATCAGTGAAGCTTGCCAGGGTCATGTTTCCCCTGGATGAAGTGTGGTAGATTCGCGTGTGTGTGTGCGCGTATCAAGCCTTTGCGGTCCGTGCTTATCTCATTATTCTGGAAAGTTGTTACAGGCCGCCGGATTCTTGGGCCTTTTGGGCTGCTTGAAAGACTGCCTGCTTGCCTGCCTGCCTTTTGTTATATTGTTGTTTAGGGTTCTGGTTATTAGGTTTTCGCATTGTTTTCGTCGTTGTTTTATTTTCTTCAATGTTTTTCAAATAAAATTACATCGACAACAACAACAACCGACAACCGAACAACACTGGATACTGGGTAGAATCCAGAAACCAGAGCCAAAAAGGGAGGATCCGGTCTGGTTTCGGGGGGCGGGGGCGGGATGCAGGAAGAGGGATCCCAATGAAAAATCCTTGTGGTGCTTTCCAGAAACGTTTGGAACTAAACGAGGAGGCAAAAATATAAAAGAACAACAACGAAAAACAATCATCCCAAGTGTTCACAGAATGTTCGGCGCGAGAAAGTATGCAACAAACTTTAGGGCCGGAAAAATCGATGGTTTAAAATTGCAAATTTTCTACTCGAATGATGTGGAGAAATAGAGAGAGAAGTAAAAAGTGTGTGTTTGTGTGTGGATTCTCTCTACTTCAGAGACCATGCATCCAGAATGGCTATAATTCAACTGGAATGACTCTTTCTCTCAATTCTGGTACGGGGATTCTGGTGTGGCGCCCAGGAAAATATTTTGGGCAAAAATGATGATGATGATGGTGGTGGTGGAGGGTCATACAAACACCGAGAGAATGCAAACAACACAACAACGACAACGGAAAACATGTGAAAAAGTTTTCGCTGGTCCTTGAATCTCAAATGACGTTTTCGGGCTCTTCTTTGGCCAAAAAGCCAGAGCCTCGTAAAAAAAACAAGGAGAAAAACATTGAACACACACACTCACACACAATCATTCAATCAAGACAAATTGAATTGAATATTCAGGCCTAGGCTGTGTAGTGGGTTCCACACACCAGCATCCCCAAAAGAGTTAAACATTTTGGTTTTACAACAGCGAAATCTGAGACAATCCCAAAGTGTTTTTGCCTTTTGAAGATTAACCCCTTCACCGAATTCGCTCGCGGAGAGAACCATCTCTCTGCCCGAGAACCGAAATAATCAAAGGTCATTAAGCTAATGAAACCCCGATCGCTCCCTCTCAGACACCGTTCTGTCTGGGATCCATCCAGGAATGTCTCGAGTCTGGATTCAATCCAGCTCCACACCAAGCACACTTCACCAAATTTGGCGCGCTTTTGCTTGTCAATAATTATCAATTATTAATTACAATCCTGTTTTTATTTTGTTTTAGCTTACATTTCTGGCGACAATGAATCCGTCCAAACCAGAATCATAATCGTTGGCGTAATATTGTTGATCATATTGATCACATTCATCATCAGCTTGGTTCTATTCTATTTGAAAAGGTAATTATTATTTCCGATTCCGTTGAAAATTTTTTTTTTACAAAAATCTTGGACTTTGTACGCCATCTGGCGACGGCCAACTAAAACTAAAACAAAGTTTAATTTTAGATTCAACTAACTTGCTAACTTTAGCGGGAAATCTCGTTGTTTTTTGCTCGTTGGTTTCGCTCAAGAGATTCCCGGTTCAAATTAGCCCCTTCAGAAAATGAGTGAATCTTGACTTTTTCCCTTAATAGAATAATATCAGCCAATTTGTGGATTTCTCGCCGCACACTTGGAGACTTTTTTTTCGCAGAATGTTGAAACAAGAAAGTTGGCGGTTCCCTGGAGATGGTTGAGAATGGTGTTTGGCAAAAAAAATACTATTTTCCGTTTTGCAGGACCAATACACACCAGAGTTCCATGAGAATGTGTGGTGTTCATTTTCCGGCCTGAAATACTTGGCCAAAAATGGCACGCTTTGATTGAATCAGACAAAGTTTTCGGTTGGAAAAAGAAAGTGCAAGATTGTAGATGTGTGTGTGCCACACTCCCACACCCACACACTAAAATATATTCTTGTTGTTTGCTTTCTGAATGTGTGTGTTTGGGATTCCAATAACCCAGAATGTGGAATGAAGAAGAATCCTGGCGAAGAAATTGGAGCATCCAGATATCCAGAATCTTCTTCTTCTTCTTCTTCTTCATTCGTAGTCAAGTTCAATTTAATTTGATTAGATATATCGAGAATAAGGCAAGAATTTATCGCCGCCACCATCGCCATGAAATTCTTTCTGGCGGCTTCCCAGAATATCCCCCTCCCCCTTCTCTCCTCGATGGTGGGTGTATCCCAAGAAAGTTTTCTCCCGCTTTATCTTGTCTTGTCTTGTACATTTCTTATCTTCATCCATTGCAAACAAACCAAGATTCTTGGTCTTGGAGCAAGAATCTTGTGGGAATCTATCGCCATGGATCTGCCGTGGTCCGATATCTCTGTTTGAGGAACACACAACAACAACATCAAAACGGATACTACGTGGAATACGTTTCAAAATTTTCGTATTATTTTTCATTTTCCATCTTCACAACCATTGCAAGAAGATTCTCCGACGGGTGTAATTTTGGTCATGTAATTTGTAGTTATTCGATGCCGCTGCCGTTGCTACTGATGCTGCTGCTGCTGTTATTATCATCATCCGTTCTCGCTTGTTCTCTTGATGATGATGATGATGATGATGATCTTATTCTGTCTCTCCCGGTTTAAGTCGTCTTATTTTTCCCATTACGATCCCTAAAAAGATGGCCGGGGTTAAGAGTTTCGTGTTGTGGTTAAATCGTATGGGCAGTTGTTTGTGGCCATTGTTGTGTGTTCAATGCAAAGCTATCCACACACCAATCCGAACATCATTAAAAACACACAACATTTTTAAATATTTACTTTTGGATGGATGCATTCGGACAGCAGTGTCCATCCCTTCTTTAAAGTCGGAAACAAATTAAAACTAAATTTCACTATAATTTAATGCCAATGATAATGATAATAATGGACAATCCCGATCGATTGTGTCTTGATGATTGTTTGTCTGTTTGTTTGTTTCCATTCATTCTTTTGAATTAGAATTCCGTTGTTGTTCGTCTTATTTTCTTCTTGCTGTTGTTGTTGCTGGTTGATTCTTCAGCAGTCGACAACAACAAACCCGACCAACCACAATCAAACAACAACAACAAACATCAATAAGTTTGTCTTGTCTTGTCTTGTCTGTGGTGATTCTTTTTCGGGCCATTGGCCCAAAGCTAATGACCAATCATCATCATCATCATTCTGAAAGCTTTGAGAAAACGAAAAATACCCACTGTGAAATCCACACACCGAACATAGATATAATGGCTATTGAGCTCTAGTGGCCAATAAAGTGGCCATCACCATGGATCATCATCAACAACCATTCCCCCCAATAATAATAATAATAATAATGATGATAACCATAATTTCCATTAATAATTCATATTGATCATAATCATAATCGTGGAAATATGCCAATATCCTCCTCAATATCCTAATAATAGGTTTGATGGGCACTTCTTTTTTTTCGTGTTATTTTTTTAATGGGCGTATCTATTTGGATACATGTCTCCCCTCTCTCTCTTCTCTCTTTCCCTGTCTCTCTTAAAACACACCCCCACAATATTTGTGTATTTGTGTATTGTGTGAATCCCGTTGAATTCCGTGTTGTTTCTTATTTGTTTGGATTATTATTACTATCATTATCATTGAGAATCCCATAACCATAAACAATGATCCTAATTTTTCTTCTTCTTCTTCTCCTCCTCTTTCTATTCTTTTTCCTGTCCAACAGAAACAGCGAAGATTGCAATAAAAAACAACCATCCGACTGTGATACATTGGAATATAGAAGCTGTGGAATGGAGGGCAAAAAATGTAAGTCAAAACTGGGCATCTTGGACGCTTGGAGGATCTTGAAACGCACACGCTGTTACACACACACACGATGCTTGATGGTTCCAATAGCATCTCAGAGATTGGTGATTTCGTTTATGATAATGATGATGATGATGATGATGATTAGGTGCTCTTTAATGGCGGCCATATCATATTTCATCATCATCATCATCTTGATTTCATCGGTTTTGCTTTACCTCAACAAAAAAAATGAAAAGAAATAAAACCGGAGCTGGAAGAGCTCTAAAAGTAGTGGATTTTTAATCTAAAAAGACAAACATATCATCATCAGCATTATGATGATGATGATTCTAATAATAGTGAAAGCTAGCCACCGCCGCCGCCGCCACCACCCTTAGGTTCTGTTCCAAAAGAATATGGTCCATTAGTCTTGATTGCACCGTTGACCACAGCTGAGGCCCATACACGTACACACAAACACACACACTCTACTACTTTCTTTTCTCCTTAATCAATTGGAGTTTCCATTTGGACCAAGATAAATAGGAAAATGGTGTAGAGCCAGAAATGGATCTTTGGAGAAAAGGAGAAAAATTGATGAGAAATGAAAATGATGACCCAGACTGATGATGATGATGATGCCTATTTGTCGGTTGGTTGCGACCGACACCGATGTGCACGACACCGTGTCTAATTCGATCCAAGATCCTGGAAGAGGAGGAGGAGGAGGAAACGTCCGAAATGTTGTCGTTGATGCGTGTTCCATTAAGAATCGATTTTTCTATTTTTGGCGTAAAAGAAAAATCATAAAATCTCTTTTCTGGTGGCCAACCGCCACCACCATCAACGCATCACCATGATCACCGTGTATATGACGTGTGTGGGTGTGTTTCGGTGGACATAATTTAATACATATTTTTATAATTTACATGAAAAAATACTTCATTTTTTTGTTGGATTTGAATTTTGGTTTTGTTTGTTGAAATGTTCAAACATCTCTCTTGAAAACCAATGTCAAAATGCAAGCGCTTCTGACCAGATGATTTATACATTCTCTTGCTTGGAGGGAATATTCACCCCCTTCCCTTTCCGCTCCCTTCTGCCTCTCCCCGGAGAGCACCAGAATCTTGGAACGATGACAAAACTATCCCCATCTTTCTCTCTCTTTCTGATGGCTCGCTCGCTTTCTCCTGGTCAAACAAACAACAATCAATCATTCTAAAAGCAGAAGGAAATGACCAGCGTTTCCCTCTCCTTCGGCCGCCCCCTGATGATGTACATCAGGGATGAGCAACCTCCGGGACTGCTGCGTTCGTCCCATCAAACATTTTTGGTGCGGCCCACCAAGCTAAAATGCTAGAGATTTTAGCTAAACAGGAGACGAAGCTATACTCCTCTCTCTCCCACTCTGATTGGTCCAATGTGATGATTTGACCTGATGACTAGACACACACTATAAGCCTGTGGAAGGCGATCAGCTTTAACCAGCACAAGTCTGTGCTTGGTGGACGCCTATAACAACCGTTTTCCCTTCTGATTGGTTCATTGTGATGATTTGAACTGATGACTGGGCACACTACAAACAGGCGGAGAAGGTGCATTCCTCTCTCTGATTGGTCCAATGTGATGATTTGACAAAATGACTGGGCACACTTTAAACAGGAAAAGGAGGCGCGTATTTCTGTTCTGCTGTTCATAGATGTCGTGTCTTAGGTCTACATCCTGCCAAAAATTTTTTGAAAATTTAAATTGGCCAATTTAGTAAAAAGGTTGTTCACCTCTGACCTACATCATCGATCGATTCTGATTGGTTTAATTAG
>JAOZJS010000763.1:0-20785 GCA_025882695.1 Amerodectes protonotaria
AACGAAACTCTTTTTAAATTCAAAATTTTTTCCCGCCATTTTAGATAGTTTATTAAAAATCAGCTGATGGCAACCTGTTGCTTCTTCAGCTTTTCCTTTATTTCAATGTCTTTTTATTCTTTTCTTCTTGACTAGTAGTATACTTAGTACTACTAGTATTACTAGTAGTACTTTGTACTTAGTATACTAATTGTAATACTAAGTACAATTAGAATATTAAAAACAATTATATTATAATAAAATTTTAAATTACAATATTTATTGTAAATATTAAAATACAAAGAACAAGTAAACAATAAAATTACCAAGGAAGAAGCAACAGTTGTCAATCAGCTGATTTTTAATAAACTATCTAAAATGGCGGGAAAAAATTTTGAGTTGAACCAGGTTGTGTGGGCGAGAATTTCAAATATTCAGCAGAAAAATAGGCCATGCGCAATACGATTTTTAATTCGAGCAGCCAACATTCGATCCGATGTAAATGTCCATAGCGATTTTCCATCAGCAATTTGAGCGATAGTAATCAGTCATTTTCAATTCATCAAAATGAAGAGGAAACATCTTTATGGTAGACAATTTTAGCAAGGGGAACTGATCCTGGACGGAATAAAACCCCGGGCCCCAAAATTGATAGTGGACATCGGGCAGGATAATTAGGTAGAACAGGATAAGTGGACAATAGATAATGTATGTGGTGGGGACTCTGCTAAAATGATCAATTCCTAAGGGGTTTGCTGTCAATGTCAAGCTGAAAATAAATTGAAATTGATTTTTAAACAATAAGATGGCTAATTTTAAGACTATCCTGACGATTGATCGAAGAAAAAAAATTAATTAATCACTAATTTCATGACAATATTCTATTCTGGTAATTGATCAACAATATGCAATTGAAATTTCAAATTCTAAGTTGATCGAATAAAAAAACTAAGAAAAAATAAAGCGGAACTAACTTCTAAAATTCAATTATTAAAAAAAACAATGAATGACTTACCACACGACCATCCAGGGCGAGAGCCAGCGTGCGAAATGAATGAATTCAATGGATCAAGAAACATGAACATGCCAGCGAGAACGACCGTCCACGACGAGAGCCAGCGAGTGAATGAATCCAAGACGAGAGCCAGAGAGCCAATGAACCAGCTCATCAGTGTTATCAATGTTATCGCCGTTCACGAATCATATTTTCAACTCAAGTCATCAAATATTTCGCATTTTTTTAGTATATAAGACCTCTTGTTTTTTTTTTGTGAATAGTCATTCCATAATCAGCGCTACCGCGTCACGGTCGTATGGATCCGCCGTCTTGATTCGCCGATCGCTGACCACGTCCAAGTCGATGACGATGATGATCATTCTGATTCGGCAAAGCACTTCCATTGGCTTGGCTGGGCGAAAAAAAACATTTTTGATTTTTTTACACTTTGCAAGTACTTCACTTGTATACTCGCAGTGTATGAATTGTACTTTTTTGAATTTGTTCTCGATAGTTTTGGCGCCGAAAATCAATCCGTCGACTGCCGAAGGAAAAACATTTTTGATTTTTTCACACTTTGCAAGTACTTCACTTGTATACTTGCAGTGTATGAATTGTACTTTTTTGAATTTGTCCTCGATAGTTCTGGCGCCGAAAATCAAGCCGTCGACTGCCGAAGGGAAAACATTTTTGATTTTTTTTACACTTTGCAAGTACTTCACTTGTATACTTGCAGTGTATGAATTGTACTTTTTTGAAATTGTTCTCGATAGTTTTGGCGCCGAAAATCAAGCCGTCGATTTTCTCGATAAATCTAACTCCAGTCACTGGCAGTGAAAAATTTTTAACCTAGCTTGGCTTGGCTTGGCTAGGCGAAGAAAAACATTTTTGATTTTTTTATACTTTGCAAGTACTTCACTTGTATACTTGCAGTGTATGAATTGTACTTTTTTGAATTTGTTCATAATAATTTTGGCGCCTAAATTCAAACCCCTCTAAACTTTTTTGACTTTGATTTTTTTCACTTGGACACTTGTTGCGGCAAATTTTTAACCTCAAGCCTATGGCTATTTTTTCAATTTTCTCGGACATGTGATTTTTGCAATACTTTTTCGAATGGGAACTTCTTGGTGAGAGTTCGGTTTAAAAAATAAAATTTAATGTGTGTATTTTAATGGCTGGGTGTCATAAGAGTAGTTGGACAGCCCGTACGAATGTATGTATGTTTCGTGTTGGAGTTTTTGGTCACAATTTCAAAAAAAAAATGATAAACTCTACTTTTTGACCCTATCGCCGATGGTGTATTTATCATAATTTTTGTTAGGATCATAAGGTTCCCAACGGCTGGCCGGAAATATATGCTTGTTACGCTCATACCAGGAACGTAGCAAAACTTTACCAGCATGTGATTCATCTCGTTCAACGGTGGCATCAGCCACTAATCTCACATCATCATGAACATCAAAACTGAATAATGGTCCACTTTTACCTCGAGCTTTGGTCACTATAAAATCATAGAAACTATAATGATGTGGTATAATCAGATCCTCTTTGATGTACATTAATTGATCAGTGGTAACGGTTTTCAATTCGTGGAAATCTTTACGCAGTAATTCTAATGCTTTCTGTAGGAATTGATAGATAGTATTGCCTTTTTTCATGCTGACCGAACGCCGATGACCGGATCCGTCCCAGTAACTGAATGTTATCTCAATATCTTCGTTTTTCAATTTTTCCTGTTTCTCAATCCATTCTTGTCGTAGTTTTTCTCTCAAACAATTCTCCTCTTCCTCTCGTTGATGATCTGGCAGGAAACTAGTGTCCACATCGGGATTTTTGGTTATTTTTCTTTTTTTCCTATTTGATCCATTCTAAAAAGAAATTGTTGATAAATTGAAAAGAACAAGGTCAAGTTGATCCATACCAATTGTAATGAATCCAAGCTATCGCTATCGGACAGTCGTTTATCGCCATCATCATTGTCGATTATTGATGATTGTAGTTTATGGTCACTATTCTTATAATTATATGCTTCTTCCTCTTCCTCCTCGTCTTCCTCTTCATCCAAGGCGAATGACAATGCCTTTATCTGAAAACACAAAGATTAATTTTTAAAAAATATTAATTTAATTGAATTAAAATTCTGCACAATTGTGAGAACCCGAACCTGTTTCTTTTGTTTTTCTTTTTGTTCGTTTTTGAATTCCATCTCTTTTTTGATGATGGATTCTTTTTTCATGGCCAATTGTCTTTCATGTTCTTTGACCAAACCTTCTTGTTTGGCTCGCATTTCACCCAAGGTGACAAGACCAACTGTCGATGATTTGATTTGTTGTTCGATGGCATCATAATGTGCGGCGAATTTGTTTTCAATATTTGAAAGTTTTAGTTCTTCTTCAATTTTTTTCTTCTTCAACTCTAAATCTTCGATGGCTTTTTCGCGTTGTTTTTGCAGCTGGAAAGCTCTTCCCCCCTCCGAAGAGGCGCCTTTATAGTGAGTCATGATAGAATCGGAGAATTTATAAAAAAAATCAGTCACAATTAACTAAAAAATTCAAAAATTCATTTGAACACAATGAAAAATTTTGCAGCATAAAGAATTTTCGTTCGAGTCAAAATTGTCAACAAACATTCGATAGCACTATTTCCACTGGAAAAGCCCATAGTTGCCACAATAGAATTCCAATGTTTATTTACAAAAAAAAAAAATTATTGTTACTCCTCAAATTTAAGTGTCAGGTGTCAAAAATTTGCAACTTCTTTCTTACTCATCCAAATTCGAGATCTATTTCCCCGGAAATGGCTCCTCAAATTGATTATCTTTTGGACGAAAATGAATTTAATAAATTGAATGGTGAAAAAAAGGCAACATATGTTTATGAATGGCTTCGAAAGTTGTTTAAACTTTTGCTTACCGCCGATAAGGTTTGAATTCTTGAGCAGAACAGAATTTTATCGGACTGATTTGTGGATTTAAACCATTTCTAGGATGATATCAAAGACATACAAAAAACATTGGTTGATCAACTGATGAAACAATTGCATTGTAATAATGGAATTCCAACTAAAAGATTGATTGCCCAGTGTTTGGCCAGAATATTCAGTGTTGGTGATACATTTTTATTGTTCGATACCATCAACAAATGTATTGAAACATTGAAGGTTAAAGAAGATTCTGCTTCGGTCATATCCAACAAATTATCATCGATTATTTGCATTGGTATTATGTATGAAAATCTGGGCAGACTGATGGGAAGAACCTATGAAGAGACGGTGCAATTATTGTTAAAACTTTTGAAAAGTGCCGATTCACAAACACGCTTCGAAATTTATTCAACTTTACGCATGATACTTTCAGGATTGGGTTCCGCTGCCAATTCTGTGCATCGCGATGTTTACAAAAGTCTAAAACATGGTATGTTGGATCGTTCCATGCCTGTTCGAGCCCAGGCTGCCCAGTGTATTGGCAAGTTGATTGAACACGCTCAGTTTTTATATACCACCGAAATTGAAAATGTTATCTCGCTTTGTTTCCGATCATTTGATGGATCCAATTACGAAGCACGGATTGCGATAGCACAAACACTTGGCACACTGATCAGTATGACACAAACACCTTGCATAAGACAAATTTTACAAGCCACACATAATCCATCAGGTGGTTCTTCCAATAAAGTCAGGATTTTTTCTTTGGAAGAAGTTTTAAATTTTTTATCCGCCGGATTCTTACGTGGTAGTTTGGGATTTTTGAAAGCCGGCGAAATGATCAAAGGAAGCTCGGTGGCCAATCGCGAAATTCGAATCGGGGTCATCCATGCTTATGTTTATTTTGCTCAACAAATGGGCTGTGTTTGGATCGAGAAAAATAGTTCTATTCTTTTGAATCATTTGTTTGAATTATTGACCAATACAAAAGCGGTTTCTACACATTTAGATACGATCCATAGCCGAAAGTGCATTTCATTCGTTTTAAAAATGATCTTTGGCGCATTCATCACAGAAAAGGGACAATTTATGACAATTAAAGAATTTAGCAAAATAATGTCACAGTATTCTGGCATTGGGCATTCAACAGTAGCAGCAGTTGTAGCCGATAACAAATCAGCGCAAGATGTAATAACAAACTTACCACCACCACCACCACCAACAACAACAACAGCAGACATTCAAATGGCTCAAAACGTTTTGGTTGTTTGCCTTCTAGAGTTGGGAACTTTGATCCATCAGCTAGGAGCTTCGTGTTTATCATTATTGAATGATTCGCAAATTTCTTTAATTGAAAATATTTGTTTCTTCATAAGCCATCCTGCACATATTGTACGTTTATCATCAGCTTGGTGTTTGCGGTGTATTTGTTTGGCGGTCAACAGTCAACTAACCCCATTGATTGAACGATCGTTGGAGCGATTGGAAACTATGCGCACAAGTCCGGAATCCATCAATGGACATTCGTATGTGCTGTCGGCATTGCTGGGAACCGTACGTTTTACACAGTTAGGAATTCCGCAGAACAAAGCCAAATTAATATTCAACATTGCTGAGGACCTGTTGCGTACCGCCACCCAAAACAATCGTTTAGCTATGCCACGCACGCAAGCCGGTTGGCAATTGATGGGGGCGGTATTATCGCTGGGTAGTGGTCAAATCAAAAATTTGCTGCCGCGCTTAATGCTACTATGGAAGAATTCTTTCCCGCGAAACACTAAAGAATTGGAATCGGAAAAAACCCGTGGTGATGCATTCACTTGGCAAATAACGCTGGAAAGTCGCGCCGGCGCTTTGGCAACAATGGCAAGCTTTTTGAATTTTTGTCCCAAATTGGCAACCGATGATGTTAGAAGAAGATTGCTGACACCAATCGAATCTGCAATCACAATGTTGGTCACACTAAATGCTCATTTTAAGACACTGGGTTTGGCAATCAAAGGCAGCAACACTATGGTCCGGTTGCGTCTATATCAAGTTTTGCTATGTTTGCCCCCTCAACTTTATGAGAATTGTTTTCCCAATCTTTTACGACTGTTGGTCTCCGATTTAACCTTGACCGAAAATGCAGTCAACACTTCCAGTTCTTTGATTCGTGATCTTATTCAAACCAACGCAGATATAATTCTAGGTTGCTGGATTCAAGATACCGAGCATGGATTGGTTGAAGACCAGGTAAGCAATCATTTCACTCTATTCTAATCCAACCGTCGTTTTCTATTCACTGTTCTGTGTATTCTTTCTTTATTCTGTGTAAAGATGGAACCAGATAGAAAGTTGGACAAAGATTTTGTGAGTCTCTAAATCCGATCTGGTTTTTGAGTTATTTAATGTATTATTTAATTTTGTTGATTGGATTTTAGATTCAAAATCACCTTCAATCCGGTGTAGGTTCCATTGAATACGATCCAACTATTCTGTACAAATCCACCAATGATCCATCAATGGTTCCATCATCATTACCTTTGGCCGTGGCCGTGATCGATAAATCGGCATTAGTTTTCGCCATGGTATTTCCTTATGTGGCGCAAAAACATCGCATTCAAATGTTGACGCATTTTCAAGAATTTTTGAAACATGCCAAATCCTCAAGACAAGAAGCCATTCAAATCAATATTTTAGCCGCTTTGTTAGGTGCACTGAGAACGTTGGCTGAGAGTAAAATCAATTTAGGCATTGATGAAGTACGAAAATTGGTCGTAGCCCAACTATTCAATGTTTTGAATCATCAAAACCTGTTGATACGTTACGCATCTGCTGAATGTTTAGGTCGATGTGTTCAAACCGTTAATGATGGCAAGTTTTTAGCGGACATTACTCAACAATGTTTCGATAAATTACGAACAGCCCGTGATGCATTGACCAGAACAGGCTATTCACTGGCCATTGGCTGTATTCACCATTACGTGGTGGGGATGGGTTCTGTTCCACAGCTAAAGAATAATATCAGTCTATTGTTGGCGTTGGCCGAAGATCATAGTTCACCATCCGTACAAATATGGGCCTTGCATGCATTAACATTGATAGTGGAGTCTGGTGGGCCGATGTTTAGGCCATACGTTGAAGCAACGCTAACGCAATGTTTGAAAATACTGATGGCTTTGCCGTTGTCGTTGGTCGATTGTCATCAAAGTATTTCCAAATGCCTTTCAGCCATCATCACCACCATTGGCCCAGAATTCCAAAACACTTTGCATTCAATTGAAGAAATACGAAGGCTGGTTTTGTTGGCCTTGTCAATGCTTCAAGAACATGAAGATTTTTTGGTCAAAGCAGAAACCATCGGTTGTTTGCAGCAGCTACACATGTTTGATCGGAATTGTTTGCAACTTAACGAATTAATATCCGTCCTGTGCGATGGATCTTTGAGCCCTCGTTTACTGTTGCGAAAGGCATCCATATCTTGTATTCAACAGATTGCTCAAAAAGATTCCCAACTGTTGATCGAATATGGTTCAGAATGGGTTTGCAAAAACAAGGGTCAGACAAGAGTCGGGATTATTTCCAACTTTAATTTGAGAGCCAATCATCGGTTTTTAGGAATTTTGGTTGCCCTGCTTGATTTCGAAACCAATCAGACTAACATAACGAATATAAAGAAAATTTTAAACTGTTTAGTTCAACATGTTGATGAAAGCAATCTGAATCAATGGATAGCGTTGTGCAAAGAAGTTCTCAGTGCATCCGATGTATGCCAAGCGGATCCAACTCATGATGTTGATCCGGAAGCGGAGGAAGGTGATTTTGAGGAGAGTGGTTTTAAATCTAAACACGATACGGATAGCATAAAGCTATCGTATCGTTGGCAGACAAGAGTTTTCATCATGAACATTTTACATAAGATCATTTCGATTTGTGGTAATCTTCAATCTTCCATCAATTCTAATGTACATTTTGATCTAACATTGGCACATGATGAAAAGCATGTCCAAAATGGTAGACAACCGGAGGATTTCCTCGTAACACATTTACCTGATTTGGTTCGAATGTCATTTATTGGTGCTACTTCTGATTGTGATCAACTTAGAATGGAAGGATTGAAAACATTAGAATTGATCATCGAAAAATTCGCCCATGTTCCCGAGCCCGAATTCGAAAACCACGTAATTTTGGAACAATATCAAGCGCAAGTGGGTGCCGCATTGCGACCAGCGTTTGCCGTCGACACACCTTCTCATGTAACCGCAATGGCTTGTCAGGTTTGCAGCGCTTGGATTGGTTGCGGTGTGGCAAGAGATCTGAATGATTTAAGGCGTGTACATCAATTGTTGGTTTCATCCTTGGAGAAACTTCACAAACAATCCACAACCAAAATCTATAACGAAAGCGCTTCAACCATGGAAAAGCTGGCCATCCTGAAAGCATGGGCCGAAGTTTATGTGGTGGCAATGATTTCCAAGAATAATGGCGATTGCCAATTCGCTGAGCATAAAGCGGAGCAACAGGTGAAAAATGTAGCCGCCAATCAGAATCAGAATGGAACTGAAATTAAAGAAAGTTTATTACATTTGGTCCAACCACAGCTATTGACACTGTCTAAATATTGGATATTCGCATTACAAGATTATGCATCGGTTATATTACCCGAAGAATACATCGGGTCGATTCCACCAGATGGTGGAACATTTTTCAACCTGGAAACCATCGATGTTGTTAGGCCGATGTATCGGAATTCGTGGCCGCCCATTTTGAAAGCATCCGCATTATGGCTTTATAGTGGTAGTGATGGTAAAGGCTACGAGAATCTAGAAAATGACCCCTCATTCAATCTAGACAGAGAAAGACAATTTTATCTACTGTTTGGTATTTGTTTCGAAGCACTGCTTAATCCCAAATCCATCGAACAAGTTTCGCATGTTTCCATTTATCTGGATGCATTGAAAGAAATAATCAAACCCGACCAAGTTACCGAAACAGTGTTTTCGAAAGATCCGCAAATATTCAGAGAGTTATTGCAAGTATTACATAAGCTTGTATTGACCCACCAAGTTTCTGGTTGTCAAATAATCATCACCGAAATTATGGAATCTTTAATCAAAATCCAAAAACGTGCCTACCAATCAAGATTGAAAGAATCAAATACGGAAGCGGATGTTGAAGCCAATGAAACTGACGAAGCTTCTAAATTGCCCACGGAAATTGAGCCACACAAATCGATCATATATTCAATATTGGAAATATGTCTTGCCATAATAGTTGGACAATTGCCACAAATTTCCCCAAAATTGGCTAAAACTCCAGAGTTTACATTCATTAGGAGTCAAAAATCCGCCCATTACCTGGTGTTCAATAATGATAATGCCAAAATCATCAGCAATGTTCTGCAGATTCTTTGCGATCTTTGCTGTGATATTTGTTCACCGCGGGCAAGCATTTTGATTCTTCCCACCGTATCGCATTTGATTGTTGGAGTTTTTTGCGAGCTATCCATTGTTTGTCAAACGGTCTACGATGAGAAGCTATATGAAAAGGAGCCAATAGTAACATTTCTGAAATGCATTCGAAAATTGTGCACATCACCAATGCTACAAATAGCCAGCATACGTTGCCAGTGGATCCAATTGTTGCAGAATGCTGTGGCCAGAATACTTGATTTGTCCAAAACAAGTCAGTTTGCTGTGAAGCTAATTTTTCAAAATTGGCATCTCTACGCGAAAAAATGTAGTTGATAAAATTGTTTTTTTTTGTTATTTTATTTGATTGGACACAGGTGACGATGAGCAAAAACAGGATTCCATTTCAATACTATTGGCCATTGGTGTGTTCATCATTCACGCCCCCGAACAAGTAATGTCTACGACACGGTTACAGTATCCGGTGGCCAATCTGATGACCAGAGCCTTGCAATCCGACAATGAATTGTTACAATTGAAATGTATTGAAACGTTGCGATTGATTTACTCTCAACCGCAGAGTGTTTGCATATTCTACATTGTCAATTTGTTCGGGGAATTGATGGAAGTTTTCTACCGTTTGGTTCAGTTATTTCGTACCAATCATTCAATAAGCCAAAACAAGGTTCATTCGATGTTCAACATTTTGGCTTGTTTCGATTTATTGGTGGAAAAAGCTGAAAAAAATCAAAGTAAGTGAAAGTTTTCCGGTATTTCCGGTCATTCCATTTCCGGTCATTGCAATTTTGCATATTTATCTATCGCGCGTCAATAGGAATTCATCTGCTGGATGTGTATATTCCAGCTTTGATAGCATTGTTGAATATGGATTCGATAAACCCCCAACAAGAAATCGATCAACGTTTGCTTAGTTCTTGGCAAGCACAGAAAATAATGCTACATGAATATTCGTTGAAAAAATTAACGGAAATCGGACCAAAACATCCGGAAGAGTTCAAACAGGTAATGAATGGTGATCCAAGTTTTAGTGATAGTTTGAAGAGGGCCATACATCAACAAGCTCGTAGAACAACTGCAACAAACGCAACCACTGAATCCACCAATGGAGCTGGAACGATTCAAAGAAATTCCAATGAAAATCAGACTATTAAATTGAAAGTTGATTTCAGTAATTATATGTCAAAATAAATTGGTGGTCACCACCATTAACATCAACACACACAGATATATACTCTCATTCCAATACACTTTTTTAATTGAAACTTTGATAAAATAATTGTATGTTTTCATCAATGTGATAAATTTCGAAACCAAATTAAATTGCAATATTAATTGGATTCTTCAATTGTGTACTTGGTTTTTTTGTAAATCAATTTGTCCAGCTTCAAGGTGACCCCTTATATAGAAATAATATCCAACCAATATGAGAGTGTCTTTTACATTGGGCAAGACAATTTTTGCTAATACAATGAGAATAGAGAGTGAGCTTCTTTGGCGCGCCGCGAAATACTCTCCTCTTTATTATAAGTAGAGAGTGTGTATGGCACGGTGTTGGTGGTGCTTGCCTACACTGTGGCTGTAGCGTATTGGTCGCGAAGCTGGTGGAGCTTATTGCTGCTCTTTGTGTTAGCGTTACTAGTTTGTGCGTTCTCTCGTTGTTCACAGTATTGGTGGTCGTACAGCAGTTGTGGCTGTTCTACATTGTGTTTCACATTGACACTGTCCAACCCACTGCCATACCAATGTTAACACTAATAAAGGTGGAGCTATATAATGCGCAGCGCAGTAATATGCGCCAATGTGATTGAATGTTTGGTTTGGGCTGTGGTGTGGTGTGTTCCCCGCCAATTTGTACAGTGAATGAAGGGAATGAAAGGAATGAACAGAATGGAAGAAGAGAGAAAAAGAGAGTGGCCAAGTCGTGCTGAGCCGCGTTGGAGATGATCATCTCATTTTGGTTGAAGAGCCCACTCCACTCTGCGCTTAAGAGTCCTTTCTTTCTCTCTCGTCTGGTTCTTTCTTTTTACAACAAACCGTGATAACAAGCATCTTCTTCAACCATTTTTGTTATCCTTTAGCAGAAGAGAGCACTTCTTCCTCTTATTCTTGTTAACCACCATCAAGCTTCCTCGTCTTCTTTCAGGAGTAATCGGACCTTCTTCTTCCACCATAAACCAGCTCTCCTCGAAACATCATCTTCAACCAAAAATAAAAAGCGAATATTATATTTCGATAGGCATTTATATTTGAACTTTTTTTGCAAGCCAAAGTCTTAGACAGGACAACCAGTAACAATCAGCAACAGAAGCAGGAGGACGAGGAGGACATCAACAACAACAACAACAATATTTGAGACATTCGAGTGCCCGAGTGAAATCAACAAGCCATGAATATAGGTCCATCTACCTCTTCACCGACATCATCCTCAACAACATCATCATCGTTACACCATCATCCACATCATCATCATCATCATCATCAATATGGTGGTGGTTCGAACGCTCCAGAAATGTCCCGATCAACATTTCCAAGCTCTTATTATGATCCTTTCTATGCTAACACTGCTTCATCACCTTGGAGCGCTTATCCAACACCATCAGCTTCGGCAGCGTCGCATCATTATTCCAGTTCGGCAGCGTCACATCAAGTAGTCTCATCAGCAGCGGTGGCTGCCACCGCAGCAGCAGCAGCAGCAGCGGCCAACACTTGTGGACTTTTAGGTCCTGCTGGTGCTGGACCAAAAAGCTTGGTCCAGGCACATTTCTCCAATGTTCATTCTCAGCGTAGAAAACGACGAGTATTGTTTACTCAAGCACAGGTATATAATAATAATAATTACCGCCATTATTCAATTCAGCGCGCACACACACGCACACGCACACCTTCAACCTTCTACAATGATTTTGATTGATAACTTTAACTTCAATCTCCTACATTCGAAAATCAGGTATACGAATTGGAACGAAGATTCAAACAGCAACGTTATCTATCGGCACCGGAACGTGAACATCTAGCACAATTGATACAATTGACGCCCACTCAAGTAAAAATCTGGTTCCAGGTTTGTTAAATCTGTTAATATTTTTAGGATTATGGTTATTATTTATTTAAGCATTGAACGTAAATAAATAAAGATAATTATTATTCACTAAATCAACTTGATTTGATTCCCGATTCATTGAATTGCGCGCACAGAATCATCGTTATAAATGCAAACGTCAAGCAAAAGAAAAAGCAATGAGCGAAAGTTCGCCTACTTCACCGAGCAACATTTCGCAAACATCCCCGTTGAATGGTGTTGGTTCAGCATCAATCACAGCAAGTAGCAGCAACACATCCGTCAATACAAACTCATCACCATATTGTATTGAATCTACATCACCACGTAAGGTAGCGATTCCGGTGCTCATCAAAGACAACAAACCCATCCTGTAAGTTTTGTTGTTTCAAACAAAAAAAAAACAACACACTTTTTGCCCATTCCCTTCCCTTCCACTCACTCATAGCATTTCGTTTGACCAAAATGATTTTTGATTTATTTTTCGCCAAATTACTACCCGGCCACAACATTATTTGCTGAACTTGTTCATCATCATCACCACAGGCCACTCGAAACAAGCACAGCAGCCGGCATGAATCGTGATTTATCCACCAGAACGGATACTGGTGCTCCCGGTTATCCGGCACCGAATCCAATGCATAGCGCCAGTAGTATGTTGTTCGGTGCGCAATCAGTTCCTGGATCGACGCTATCGGCTACCCATCATCATTATCATCATCTGTCCAATCATGCCTCTCAGATGGCTTCGGCATTTTCACACTCCAACCCATTTGGAACAACCAATGGCTTTACGCTTGGCCCTCCAACATCACATCATCCGCATCATCATCAACCACCGCCGGATAGCCATCATGATTTCTTATTACGAACATCACATTGGTAATAGTCCTCTAGGCGGAGAAGCCTCCTTCTTTGGATACTTTGACCATCCTTTTTATTTTAAAAAAATGATTCGTTAACCAATCGTGTGTGCATATAAATTAATTAATATTCCCAATAGATCGGCCTGAACTCGTCGACTGACTGTAAATATAGTTATTATTATGATGGACCATGTATAATGTCTTATTTGATGTAATAAATATTTCCTTTTAAAAACGACTGAAAGCTCAAATTTTTTTGTGCCCTAATTATGGTGCATGTACCAGCTAGATCGGCAACTTCTGGTTTTTCACTGACCACTGATCGTCATATACTCTCGGGGGGTTGTTAGTTGCTAGTATTATGGAAAGTTGGGTGTGCATTATTATTATTATTTGTATTAAATAGCTCACTTAAATTTCACTTAACATTAAGTGAAAGAAAGAATTGCGTCTTCAAAACGATCATTTGTGGACCGAACACAATGTTTATGGTCAATAATTGAGACTCGGTTTCTCGGTCAAAAATGGTGGTGGTTTGGTGTGTCGACCAATATCCGAATAATGATCCTTGTTATTGTGATTGCCATTAAAGAAAACCATCTTTGAATAGAGCGAAAAGACTTCTCGCTTTGGTTTGTTGGTTGGAAATTTTTTTTTTTTATTTTGAATTGTTACTCTGCTGTACCCGTTTTGTTGTGGTTGTTGTTGTTGTTGTTATGGTCAATTGACAATTGTCATTGTTACCATTTAACAAGATTATAACAGATTGGTTTAGTTTAGAAATAAAAAAATTGTTCACCTTTTCTATTCTCCCTAAACACTGGGGTGACACAGAGCTTCGACGACCAACACCACTACTTTTCGAAATATTTCGAAAAAGCTTCGAAAAGAAAAAAAAAGCTTCGAAATGGAAACAAAATGGAGGCGATTGGTCCATTGCCGATGCCCAGATGAGCTACAGATAGTTATTCTAGATTTAGATTTTATGGACAGGAATTGCTTTGGAGGCCCCCCCTCCCAATGCGGAAAGAGCTCAGTATTGGTACTGTTCATAAAGTACGTCTTCGAATGCAGTGCATAAAGCAGTGTAGAATGTAAAGCCAACCCACTGGAGAACAGAAATAAAGCTTTTTCTACTGTTTATAGTGAGTCTTGTCATCAGGTCGAATCATCACATTGGACCAATCAGAGGAGCGAACGGTCAAGCATGCACTGGCAACAGTACTGGTCGTTAGCTGATCGTTTTTCATAGGACTACACCTTTTTCTCCTGTTTATAGTGTTATAGTGCCCCGTCATCGAGTCAAATCATCATGACTGGACCAATCAGAGAGAGGAATACAGCTTCGTCCCCTGTTTAGGAGAATGTTCGTAGGGCGGCACAAAAATGTTTGATGGGACGCATGCTCACACCTGTTTTAAAGATTCAAATTTTTTGATGCGATCGCCTTAGAATGAAAAAAAATGATGTTTGTTTCTATATTTTTCCGTTTGAATTGTCATGAATGTCGATCATGTCACGGGAATCACACGGTGTTCGACTCGGAAAAACATCATCATCATCATAACCACAACCGCAACAAAACCGTAACATTCTATTTTAGGTTAGCCATAATGAATTCATTTACACGATCGTAAAAAAAACCTGAACCAGACCAAGACCAAACCAGAACCAGATCTTCCTTTGTTGTAGACCGGTCGGTCGTGTGTCTCTTTTTTTATTTTTCCTGCACCCTAGTTTTAGTTCTATATGAAGTTTCTATTGAGCGCCAAATCAAAGATGAAGAACATGCTCATTGGAACGGTGATGAAAAGGAACATCTTCTACACTGAATGGAAAAAAAGCGATTCAGCGGTTGAGCGGTTGATCCAACTTGCAATGTTTTTGGAACAATGTTGTTTCCAGTAGTTTTTGCTTTGATTTTCATTTTGGACCAAAGAAATAATGAAAGGAAGAATGAATGAATGAATGAATGAATGACTCATTCCAGCTAGCCATATCGGTTCAATCAGGCAGAATCAAGTATTACGCGAGCGAAAAATTGGCGAATGGTACAACAACAAGACCAAAATGAACCACCGACTGGCCACGGCCGTCGTTCCTTCGTCGTCTAGATCTGTGTTTCTTTTCTGCGACCGATATTATTATTATTATTATCATTATTATTTGTTCTCCAGTTTGCTTGGAGCGTAAAAATGGAAATAATAATAATAATAATAACAACATTGGCTTCCGTGATTTGTTGTTGTCGTTATTATGGTTGTTATTATTATCAATATTATTAGACTTTATCCCAAAACAGATTCCGAAACCTGGAGTCAAACTACTGGCAAAAAAAACACACACAACACACAATACACCGCGTGTTTATGTAATGCAACTTTTCTTCGATTTCTCCGATGTGAATGTTCATTGGACCCAATTTATTTTCCACTGTTTGGCTGGCTGGCTAGGTCCTCGATCCCCCCTGAACCCAATTCGAATGATTCGAATTCATTGAAGTACGAAAAAAAAATGTTTTTAAAATTCAAAATTATGTTAATTATTATCCAATTTTCAAACAGTTTACGGACAGTTTTTACTGAGCAAAAGACCCTTGGTTTTGTTTGGTCCCCTTGCATAGCAGTCAATGTTGTGTTGTTGTGTTGAGACCAATCTCCCCTTGGGACCATTATTATTATTATCATTGTTGTTCATTGCACAATAACAATAAACGTTTGGATTTGGTTTGATTCAGTTTTGGTTCGGCGGGAAAAACTCCGGAAAATAGGTGAACCGAAAGACATACACACACACACACACACACATTGGGGAGACAAAACCATACCCCTGAAGCGTTTTGGGGTGTTATTGTAAAGTTATTAGAGAGAGGGAGAGTGTAGTAGCAGCGGTTGATTCCAAACTTTTACCTGTTCGCTCTAAAATACAAAACGAGACAAAACGATGTGAACCGAATGATGGGAACCGAATATCACGGGATCACGGGCTACGGATCAAAGCTAGTAGTTCTGTTTTTGTAACTAAAACACATGGGTGTTATTGATGTTGAAAGTCAATGATAATCAAATTAAATTCAAATCACTGCTCATCCCAATAGCGCTTTAGGGCAATTGGGATTCATATTTATTATGAAGATCACATCATCAGTACATCCAAAATTCTCACAACAGGCCTGAGGATCATTATTATTTTGGATTGAAGCATACTGGCATGGACGTCCGTTTCTACAAACTTTGAACCAGAGCCAGATTCGAACATTTTGGACCGCACATTGATTGGCCAATGGTACAGGAAATTCATTCATTGATTGTTTGCACAGAGTCTGTGTGTTCGAATTACGATGACCAGTCAGTGGAGGATTAATAACAACAAGAGAGCGAGAGAGAGAAACATTTACAATATATGTAGCCAGCCATACGCACACAATCCTCCGATCGCCGCGATTCTTTGGTGTCGTTGGATCAAGAATGGACAGTGCAGTACACTGTTCAATATATCGAATCGATTTCCAATCGCTAATAATGAAAATTCTCTGGTGCTATCTGGTATTGTATTCTATTCTGTTTGTGTGTGTGTGTGTGTGTGTGTGTGTGTGTGTTTGATATTTAATAGCAAAGTAAATAGAGTGCCAAATCTATTTTCAAACCATCTTTGTGTTTGTTTGGGTGTGAACGAAACAATTCAAGTTTTTGCCACTTGCAACACACACACACACACACAAACACACACAGAATCGACCAACCGAACCAAACAATCAGACGGACAGGAAAAGAAAGAAAAGAGAATTGGAAAAACTTGGCGATTTCTGTAAATGAATTCATCAAAAACGAAAAAACCCGATGGTGATCCCAGAAACACGGGCAAGACGGATCTATTGATCTGCTGATGACAAATCTATTTGATTTTGTGAAACTGATCGTGGTGAGGAGGAGGACACTTCTTAGTGTCAATTGCAAACATTGCCCTACAACAAAAAGCTAATTTGGATGAGGAGGATTTTGGTACTGAAAGTGATCTTTTCCATCTCAGGGCGCGCAACAACAACAACAACAACAAAAAAAGCCAACCAACCAACCAACCAACCAATCATTGAACGGTCTGAAGCCAGCACCGAATATCATACACTTAGCAAGCATCATCTGAACATTTCAACTTGTTTGCCATAACCAATATTTACCTCAATGGGGAAAAGAGCTAGAGCTAGACAAAGAGAAAACCAAATAGATGGATGGATGGATATATTCAACAAAAAAAAAAAAAGAAAAAATATATATTTATTCCTAACATTGTTGTTCACAGAAGATCACAAGTGACCAGAGTTGCCACCATCACACACGTACACATTCAATTACTGATTTCGATCTCTTCAGCAACAGTGAAGAGATCTGGCCAGTTATACAATATGTCCCGTTCCATAATGCGGCTGGGCATCCTCACAAAAGATGGATGGATGAAAGACAAACAACCAATGATTGGCTGGTTGGTTGGTCGGTTGGTTTTTTCTCGGTTTGTCATTGCAAGTAAATAATCAAATTTTAAGTGCTTGGTCAATAAGACATTCGAATTTCATCTTCATCGGCATCTCATCCTCGAATGCGAATGCGATCTGGACATGCCGAACCGAACCGAACCGAACCGAAAATGTTGCTTTGAACAACAGCAACACATTTGAATTCATTGTCTCTATGTGTGTGTGTGTTAGGGCTAACAAAAATATTTTTACACATTTGATTTGCCATAACAAAAATATTATTGCTTGATTCCTTTGTATTTCCTTGAGCATTTATTTCGGGGTTGTTGGCTGCTGGACCAAAAGGAGATTTGCAAAAAAAAGGGCCCAAATGCCAGGCAAGAATAGCGGATTATGATCAATGTGTGTGTGTGTGTGTGTGTATTATGAATCATTACAATAAGCCAATATTTCAATGGGCGAAAAATGCGCGCTTGCTTGCAACACCGCTTTTTTTTCTGGCCAAAAATGCTTGGCCAACGAAAATTCTTGGCTCATTTTTAGTTGGGTCTATTTTAGATTTTTCCTTTATTCTCGTTTCATTTCATTTCATTTTTGGGATGCAGGTGTTCGCACACGCATACCATTGGAATAGCACTAGCACCAGCACAAGCACAAGACAGGTAAACATTTCAAACCGACGCATACACCAATGGCTTTGTTGTTTGGATCAATAACCGAAATATGAAAAAAAGAAGAAGAAGAAGAAAACGTACTTATGATGATCACCGGTGTGTGTGTGCGTCAATCCAGGGCCAAGAAGAAGAATATTTCATTTCGATTGTCACTTTGCTGTCAATCTTGTGGACCTAGTCTCTATCTATCTATCTCTCTTTTTCCAAGTCGAAGACAAATTTTACGCCAGATTGACTTGCATGTCCCCCCTGTTTACCCTATTTTTCGTTCTTCCCTTGAGCTGTATGGATTCTGTTGCTGTTATTGTTATTGATAATAATTTGTTTGTTTTTCGACTTTTTTTTCGTCGTCTTCTTCTTCTTCTTCTTCTTCTTTTAGTCGCTTGACAAATCACCAATAAAGCCCAAGTGAAGCTTCAGAAGTGTTTGTCAATACGCAAATAGTACGCCAAGTACTGTTGGTGTGTGTGTGTGTGCATGTATATTGTGGTACAACAATTGAAAGAATATATACACACTAATATAGTATAGTATAATAATAAGGAATAAGGTTGCGGCTGTGAATGCCAATGTTTTTAATAATAATAAAGCAGATCAACAGCGGCACCATCAGCGGGTATTGGAGAAAAAAAGAAAAAAGAGACATCATCATCACCATCCCCAAACCATAATATATTTCCAACCCTCTTACCACCTCCCATTTTCAATTGACATACACAAAACTTGACAAACTCAAAGGATCAAAGGAGTGGGAGAGACCGAGAGAGACCAAGAGAACTAAGCCTGATAGATGAGTTTTTAATATACACCATCTTATACCATCAAAAACTTATGGACCAGAAGAGAGAGAGAGAGAGAGAGAGGAAGTCATTGTCCTGTCCTAGCACGGAATCAAATGGCACATGGACCAATTCACAAACAAACACACACACACTTGGACGCTCTATTGAGGTAACTCTTCACTCTTCACAATCACAATCACAATCACCATTTGTTCACTTGGCTTCAAGCAAACACACACACACACACACACTACAATGCTCCTCATTCCTCATTTTTGAATTTGGTGGTTGATATTCTATTTTGGTTGTTATTTGCTATTTTTGGTGGAACAACAAATCATCAAAAAAAATTTTTTTAAAAAACACGGCGATTTGCTGATTCAGATTTTTCCCATCATCATCATAATCATCATCATTATGACCATCCTAGCGAATTTTGAATCAAAACGGAATTCCGGGTTGGAAGCCAAGCGTTTTGGTTGGTTCAACCCATCGCAACATAGTTTTATAGCGAGAAAATATTTCTTCTCCTTGACTCGACTCCAACTCAAACGTATTGTTCACTGAAATCGGTTCAAACCCCTTTACGAAACCAATGGGCTGGCTTATCCCCGTTATAACGAAAGGAAAGTTAGAAAACAATGTGAATGAGTGAGACGAGAAATTGACCAATCACAACCAGTAATCACACAATCTGTCTGTCTCAATGTCTGTGTTGTCTACATACAATTTTTCTAGCCTCCCCTTTCTAGCCGTTGTTTTTCATGCTATTTTCCAAGCAATGAAATGTGATTGGCTGGTTTTACATTATTTTTTTTAATAAAATGAACCTGACACTGCCTTCTTCGCTACAACTGAACAAAACCCTGAACAACAGTGGGTATAGGTTATAGGGCTTGGTTACACGTTGTCGTTGTACACCCAACCTACCTATTACGGTTGAAATAGTAATAGTTATAGTGATTCCGGAATAGAGACATTCGCGCTGCGCTCTAAATGTAGCTTATTGCGGACACGGAATTGATCATCAAATTCTAACAATGACCACTCCACTTGACAACATTTAAATTAATGTTTACGTTTACGTATTTTGATTAAGAATCAATCTTGTGTTTGATTTATTAATGTGATGATCTATATTGATCCCGGTAAACCTCGAAAAAAAACGTGTCATGTCGACACGTATATGCAAACACTTTACGTCAAACGGTAGAATGGTCCAAAGATGGTTTTTCCATTGATGATTTTGGTTGAGTTGTTGGTTATGCCACAACGACCAACGACCAACAACAACAACAACAACCGGAGACAGAGAGATAGAGAGAGAGAATTGGAAAATTTTTTTGGCAAGGTACTTAAAGATTTTTTTTTTTGAAAATAATTTTCTCTTTTGGTCTCTCGCTCTCTCTCTCTCGCTCTCTCTATCAATATCTCCATGTCATATTTATATAAATAATAGATACTTGAAACCTTCGCATATATATATATGCTGTTGCATGAGCCTCTTTATTAACCTTTTCACTGCGCATGAAAAAATAAAATTCCGTGCCCGCTGTGCGCAATTTTTTCTAAAATGCATGCATTTGTACGTGTTTGTTCGCGAGTATACTCGTCTGGAG
>JAOZJS010000764.1:0-20733 GCA_025882695.1 Amerodectes protonotaria
TCTTGGATTCTTTCTTCTTCTTCAATTTTTTTTTGAAAAAAAAGAATTCTCAAACTGGCGCCATTTCCATTTTGAGAAGAAAAACTAGAATAGCACACACCATATTCTCTCATTATTATATAATGATGTTTTTCCGAATCTCTTCGGGAATTCTTCCCATTCAAAAAAGTGTATAAATTATTAATAAGTTGCACGTACACACACACACACACACATCGTATAAACGATGGCGTCATGTTTTATAGATTTGAATTTTCCCGCAATTTTTTTCCCGCTCTTCCAGCTCGTGTGTTTGTGTGTTACATAATGCAGCCTGGCTGCCTGCCCGCCTGATGCCAAATCTAGTTCAATCTAGTTGTTGTGATTGACGTATGATTGACTTATGATACGGTCCCGGAATATCCTGACGCCGCAGAATATGGGGAATCCAGAATCCGGAATCCCTCAGGGCTCACACACCAGGGGCTCCTTTGGGGCTCGTTCCATTTTCCGAAATGCGTCAAAATCGGTTTAATTTTCTTCATCTTCTTTTTCTTGGGCGCCATGCGAATTGTCTTCAGAGTTCGATTCAGCGTACGGTTCCGTTGCCTGTCATTGACAATTAGATTCTGTTGTTCCGCTGTGACTCCGCTCTTGTCTTGGGATTGTCTTGTCTTGGGCTGGTGCTGTCTGGTGCACCTGTCCATAATAATAATCATCTCGTTTGTACGGTGCGGTTATTATTATAATCATCATCATCATGAATATTATATCATCATATGAATTTCCTTTTCCGGGAAATGGTTGGCGGGTTGGACGGGTTGATTCACATTTAAGAATTTCATTTCATTTTGGCGCCAAAAAATTCCACAACAACACAGAATATAGAATATAGAATCCAGAATTGGTTCATTCAGTGTGTGTGTGTGTCAAAGGGTTAAATTATGTAATAATCACATAACGGGACTACACAATGGAATTTCTGTTTTGGAAGCGAACGAGCCAAATAACTTTTTGGGTGAATTCCTCAGGATTCTCGAATATGGAATGTGGGAGTGTAGGCGTGTGTATGCTTCGAAATTGTATGGGTGTATGCAAGAAAATTTCATTCATTTCGTTCATTCATTTTTTTCTTGTTCTTGTTCTTCTCATTATTCTCAGATCTTGGAATAATAATTAGATTCGATGAAATATTAGAGCCAGCAAGCAAGCAAACTCTCACAAACGCCCCCCGGTACATACACACGCCCACCATTATTATCCCGGTGTCGCTGTCGATGTCTGGATGATTTTCCCGAGCATATAATAATAATTTGGAAATATGATCAAATCCGACAACGACGATACAATGGATCCAACAATGGATTCTGGGGCGAACATCGGCGAACATTGCGCAACGGATTCCATAACGGATTCTGTAACGGTACCGTTTCTACCTCAAAAAAACCAAAATCCACCACAAATGGTGAAAGGCAAAACGAAACAACAAGAGCGAGAATCCAACAACCAGAATCAGAATCCGAAGCAGATGCTGGAACCAGACCAGAAGAAGAATCATTTGCTGCTGGAGGATGGACGACGGCAAAGGCCACCGGCGAATGCCACGCCTACCACCACCACCACCACCACCAACACCCACAACGCCCACAACAGCAACGGCGGCAGCAACAGCAACAACCGGAAAAAATTTGATGATAATTTTACCGGTGGCTACAACAACAACAACAATCGTTCGTGTAGTGATATACTTTGTTTGAAATTGCTCATCAACCGTTATACAACCCGGCAGAAGATCCAGATCCTAGGAACGATGACTCTAGCCACCAATATATTCGTTTTGATCTACGAGATTGGTTGGTTGATATTCGATTCGGTCACCGATCATGACCAGTACGATTCCAACGATCTGGATGGTACCCTACATACCACCATTGTTCATGATGTGATTCTGTTGACCACCACCATATTCATGGCGGTCATATCATTGTGTTTGTTGTTTCCGTTGGTTATTTGTACGTTGACTAGTCAGTTTTGTGATGTATCACCATACTCGGAAGAGACGGGGACGTCGGCGGCGGCGGCGGCCAATCATCATGACGCCAACAACAACAACAATCACCACGAACAATGTTTGGATCATCGCGAATCGAAATCTACCACCGGCGCCGCCGCCGACGATGATGATCATTCATCGGCTCGTTCTTCGGCTCGGGCCCAACGAAAACCCTCGTTCAAATGTTTTCTATTCTCAACGGTATTCGTGATATTTTGGCTTTGGTCCACCTATATTGTTCATCAATTGTTAAGCCAGATTATGTTGCAAGAATATCGTCAAACCACTCGGTGGATTCCGGCCAATTTGACCGGCGCAACAACCCGGCTGGATGATGGTGATCCGGATGATCCGAGTGATCCACAATCTGCTGCCACAACTTCTTCTTCTTCTTCCACCACCGTTGACCATCAACCGTTGATCAACCATCATCATCATTACGACGTAACAACAACATCGACCAAATTCCAAATGTTCCCATTCGAATCGATGGATGTGAATCTTTTGACCACCATCTATTCATTGATCTACATACAATCAGTGTTACCATTCTCAATATTGACCAATGCTCTTATCCAATCCGCTTGTTTTATACTCTACATCCTAATGGAAGTGATGCAAATTGCTCGATTATATCGTGATCAATCATCATCATCATCATCCGGATACCAACATCCGACTTCCGGTTTCGGTTCGATTAATGGTGATCATGATCAACAAAATCAATTGATAATCGAATATCGAATCAAAAAGGTGGTGACCGATGTCCTAATGCTGATGGTGTTCATAATCTACACTACTGATCTAAGATATAAGCTGGAAAAGGAGAGTGCGGATTGTTTTGCTGGCGCTCAGAAGATCATCGATGACCGTATCAAGCTGGAATTCGAACGCGAACAACAAGAACAATTGCTGTTGTCGGTGATTCCTGCGTACATTGCTGCCGAAGTGAAACGTAGGATTATGGACAAAATGGATTTGGATCGGAAAGGTGCCAAAGCAGCGGATGATAAGAATGGTAATGTTAATGGTGGTGGTGGTGGTAAAAGTGGTGGTGGCGGCGGCTCATCCTTGAGCAGCCAGGCCACCGGAACCAATCGTGCCCAACACAACAACAATCATCGTCGAGAATCCCAGTCAGCATTGGGCAATAAAAAGCCAATGGGTGGGCCCAGTGATTTACTGCCCAAAACACCGCAAAAACAACGTTTCCATGAATTATATGTTCAACGACATAACAATGTCAGGTAAGGGGATTTACCTGGATTTGTTTTGTTTGTCGATTGTCAAAAGTTAATCCTCTCGTTCTCTCGTTCTCTCTCATTTCATTTTGATTCTGGATTCTGGATTCTATTCTGGATTCAGCATATTGTATGCAGATATTGTCAACTTCACTCCACTATCCGAACAATTATCCGCCTCGGAATTGGTACGAACATTGAATGATCTTTTCGGTAGATTTGATGATCTAGCGCAGGTACGAACATTGATGAATGATATGATTTTCAATATATTTGATGAGCTTGCATTGGTAAGTTGTTTCCACGCCCCCCACACCCCATTACACACCCCCACATATGCACACGCACACACACACACACAGAATCACAGAATCACAGAATCACGGTCGGATGGGCGCCATCATCAGGATTTTCATCATTAAACACGAACAATATTCTTGATTCTCAAATCGATTCACAATTCAATAAACCTCATTGAAATGCTAATATAGGAACCGGGGATCCACCACCGCCCAGCCCCTCCCACCGGCGATCCAGGATCGGAGCAATAAAGAGCGAGAATCGATTCCGAATTCATTATGAATGCTCTGGATCCACTGGATCGTTGGGAGCCATCCGACTCCGGGAGCATCTCAATTATTATGATCCTCCTCCTCCTCCTCTTCCTCTTGCTAATGTTGTTGTTGTGCTAAGAAAATATATTCATTAATTGTACAATTAATTATCATTATTATTATTATTATCATCATTATTATAATATAATGGTTAATTGTGTCCAGTATCGGTGGCTCCCGGACGCCCTTCCCGGGAACGGAACACAATCAAGTTCGGGACCCGAACTTCGGGTTGATGATCAACATCATCTTCATCATCATCATCGGGAATTCCGGGACAAAGTCGTCGTGTAATCCTAGTGGAACAACAACAAAAAACATGTTAGTTATTATTATTAGCTTAGTCTACTACTACTGCCAAGTAGGTCGATGTCGATGTTATTCCGCTTGGTTGATTCCGTATGGTTGTCCCGTTATTGTTGTTGTTGTACGACGACGATAATTTCACCAACAACAACAATTCCTTTGTTCCTGGATCGACTCGTTGTGTTCTATCCCCAAAATGATGCTGATGAAACAATTAATTTTGGTGAAGCAACATTGCCAACCAATATTCTTGTCCGGCCCGGTTATTGTTGTCGGCCCCAGCCCAACTATTGTTATGTTATGTTAGCGGCAGTGGCGGCGGCGGCCACCATTCCCAAGCGGCAACGGTAACATTACCGGGACACCGGACAACATTACCGGGGATACCCGGAATAACGGGTATTCAAACAAAACGGTTACAAGGGAATTATTTATTTGCCGTGTGTACTATGTGACTTTTGCTGCGGCTGCTGCTAATATTGATGTGAAACTCGGTTATTTTCGGGTATTCACGACATATGCACATAACATGAGGGAGTGGGAAGAATCGGATCGAATTCTATAAATAATAATTGGAATCACTTCAATTCAGTTCATTGTTCTCATGGCGCCCCGACATGTAAGCAATGGTTATGTGCATATTCTCCGTTTTCGCGATCTCACTATATTGCTTCGTTTCCAGAATCGATTCTGGTGCACTCCTTGGATTCTAGGATCCTTGGATTCTTCTTCGGTTCGATTGATGATGCACACACGACGACGACAAATGTTGTAAAAAAAAGTTTACCGTAATTAACGTCATTGGAGCGTTTCGGTTTTGCTAGTTTTGTTTCATTCACTCACTCAGAAACTCAAAAACGCCCGGCTTTTCTCCTTCTCCCATTTCTCCACCTTCTCCTCCACCACCTCCTCGAATGTCTGCCCGCCCCCGATTCGGGTTCATTAAGATCATTCGATCTCGGTTCATTTCAGTTCGATCAAGAATCTGTATTGTTTTATGAAACACACACACACACACAAGATATTCGGATACTGATATTGATTTGGTATCGAAACTTTGTCCCAGAATCCATTAATTCTTGGCCATCACCACGGCCGCCGCCGCCGCATCCAATTCTTGGATGTGAAGTTCCAGAAAGTTTTTCACGAGCAGCAACAATCATCATCGTGCTAGATCGCATTATTTCAGAAATTTCACGTTATGGTTTCAATGGTAGCATCATCCTGATACTCGAGCTTGAAGCTCAACCAACCGAAAACGATCCAGGATCCTTCCAGTTTTCATTCTGATGGCTCCCATCTCGCTCCCGAAATTCAATTTACATTCCAAATCAGAATATTCTTTTTTGGAATGGTTTTCGACCATCATCATCATCATCATCATCATCATTTAAGTTTTTTGCAGCCAACACACACACCTGTACAACACACCCAGACCACACCTCTCCACCCACACCCACACACGCCCATGTTTATTAAATATTTATTATGGTCGTTGGCCATGGTCGTTGGTCGAATGATGCACCGTGTACCGAACGTGTGTGTGTGTCGCGCCCGCGGAACATATTTTTGAATTTTTGAATTTTTAAGATTTTCGTGTTTAAGATTTTTGATGGCTTGAAATACCGTTATTTATCTTTTTTGGTTTTTGATTCCTCGCCTCGCCTTGCCTTGTTTTTAGGAAAATCAATGTATGCGAATCAAGATCCTTGGGGATTGTTATTATTGTGTTTCCGGTTTGCCAGTATCCCGACCGAATCATGCCATCAATTGTGTCCAAATGGGCCTGTTGATGATCGATGCCATCAAGTTAGTCCAAAAAATGTTCCAAAATCGTTCCAAAATTCAAATTCGAATTTTTGTTCCATTTTCTTGTTCCAGAATGGTCCGTGATGCCACCAAGGTCAACGTGGACATGCGGATAGGTGTGCACAGCGGTAATGTCCTGTGTGGTGTGATCGGCCTACGTAAATGGCAATACGATGTTTGGTCCGATGATGTTACATTGGCCAATCATATGGAATCGGGGGGCGTACCCGGGTAAGTATCATTCCTGTGATCCTATTCAGTGTTAATCCTAATCATTTTCATCTTCGTAATCCCGCAGACGAGTGCACATTACTGAAGATGTTCTGGATCGTTTGGATAATCGTTTCGAAGTGGAACCTGGCAATGGACATTTACGGGATTCATATTTGGCACAGCATGCCATTAAAACTTATTTGGTCATTGATCCATGTGTAGGTTTTCATTTTCATTATTGTTTGTGGGTCACCCTGTATTCCGGATCTATCCTATTTCCACTGAACTTGGTTCTATTTCGACCCAACTTGGTTCTATTTTAACTGAACTTGGTTCTATTTCGACCGAACTTGGTTCTATTTTAACTAAACTTGGTCCTACTTTCGGAATCCCTTTTCCTGTTTGAATATTGATACGATTTTCAGTTTCCGTTTCCGTTCTCTCTCTTTTTGTTCGTGAATTTTTTTTTTGAATCTAAAAATAGAAACCAAAAGTTTCTGACACTGTGGATGCCAACAACAACAACAACAGTGAAAACGATGGCGACAACAATGGCGACAATCCAGCGAACCAGGCCAACGAGGCATCGGAACCGGATTTATTGAAAGTTAATGGAAATGATGGTGTTGTAAACAGTGGTGGTGGTGGTGGTGGTAAATCAAACACGAAAACACCATCATCAAAACCAGCGTTGATGAATGAAACAACAACATCAACGACGAAAAAGAAGATTGGTTCCGGTATTGGTAGCAAACGTTTCGGTAAATGTGGCGGGAGCAAATGGACCGAATGCGGTGCATCCGGTTGGGCCGTTGACAAACCATTCTCGAACATATCCGAATCTGTCATTGCCAAAAATGTTACACAAACTGTACGGGTTATTCGTTTTCGGTTTTCGCTTGACTTTAGTTGTAATTCGTTACTTTTTTTGTTTGTTTGTTTCATTTTGGTTGCTACTTTTGGAACCAAACTTACAGAGTATTGCCCTTGTGGAAGCGGTATTGACGCCAACACCTCAATCAATGTTGGACACCCTTCGGTCTTGGTTTGCCTGTTGTCTACCTGCTTCGGAGCTGCAACATTATCATCCACCAAGATCGGAAATAGCCACATTGTCGTTGCATTTCAAGGATTCATCGCTGGAAAACCCTTACGAACGATATTTGTTCTTGTTGAATTTCCCGTTGAACACTTTGAATTTGATCATATTGATGGCCACCTTGGTTGCCATCCAATTGCTATTGTTGCCAATGTAAGTTGTGAATCCAGGATCCAGGATCTAGGATCGCCGGTGTCCACGGTTGTTGATGATCATAATAATGATGATGATGATTCTTTTGGAACAGCAACATCTTCTCGCTGACCCTGATCACATCGGTGATGACCATTTGTCTGACGTTCACCTCGTCCATATTGATACAATCCATTCGAAACTATTATGTCCCGTTGACCCGGATCGCCAAGAAGACCAGTTCGTTCGATCAAGATCAAGATCAAGATCTGGAATCGGGCTCCCACGTGTACAACAATGGCGGCGCCGGCAACAACGCCCATCATCACCTCACCCATATAACATTCCAACAACATAAACCAACCAAATTGGCCAAATTGAAAGAATGGTATCATCGATGGTTGATCTCGGTTTCCGATCGGTTCGAGATCATCCTCGGATCCATCAAAACGTTCACCGATAATCAATTGGCCCGACATCATTCAACCCAGAGCATGTTGCTATTCTCCTTGACCATTTGTTCGGTTTTGACCATTGTTTTGGTCACCATCCAACATTGCCTAACATTCATGCCGACCATTGTCAATTGTAATGATATTCCGATCATGATTGACCAACCACAACAACCGCAACCGGAACCGGAACAACCGCAACCACAATTATCATCGGAAAACGCTACCGGAACTAAATTGAACTTCACCAAATATGATCAATGTCAATTGGATCTGAGGCACTATTTTCGTATATCATCATTGGTCATTTTGATCCTCATTTCCACGACATTATCACATCTGAAATTGACATATCGTTTGACCATAAAATTATTCTATTTCATCACATTGACCATATTGAATGTGTTGAGCTTTAAGAATCAAATGAAGATCATGTTGAACGATATTACCACCGGAAGCAGTGGGAGTGGAAGCAGCGGCAGCATTGATAATGATCTGACCATGTTGGGCATTTGTTTCACAACAATATTCTTCACATCATTCTTCATGTTGATTCTGTATGTTCGTGATCGTCATGTGGAATTCTCCTCACGTTTACATTCCTTGTGGAAATCCAAATTACAAGTGGAACAAGAAGATGTGGAAACGATTGGTGGGATCAATAAGATCCTGTTGGAGAACATACTACCACAGCATGTGGCACAGCATTTTCTTCTCAATAATTATGGGCCAAATCGTACGCTGTATCATGAAAGGTAGGTGTTTGGAATCCAAACTTAGGATTCTGGTTGTTGTGGGCGTTTCCGGTAACCCTTCCGTTGTCTGTTTGTTTGTTTGCCTACAGGTACAATTCAGTGGCGGTCATGTTTGCATCGATACCGAATTATCATGAATTCTATGATGAGAATGATGTCAACAAGCAAGGCTTGGAATGTTTACGTTTGTTGAACGAAATTATCTGTGATTTTGACAAGCTTCTACTGAAGCCTAAATTCAGTTGTATCGAGAAAATCAAAACCATCGGTAGCACTTATATGGCCGCGGCTGGCCTGCAACCAGGCCGAGAAAGTTTCGAAAGCAACAATGATGGATTCAAATTGCATCGCGAAGAACATAACGTGATTTCATTGGTGGAATTCTCCATCGCCCTAAACAATGTCCTGCAACAGATTAATCGTGAATCGTTTCAACGATTCCGGTTGAGAGTGGGAAGTAAGTGGCGCATGAATGGCGAATCTTTAGATTCCTTGATTCCTAATTCTTTTGATTTTCTGCTCCAAATCTGACCATTATAGTCAACCATGGTCCGGTGATTGCCGGTGTGGTCGGGGCACACAAACCACAATACGATATTTGGGGCAATACGGTCAATGTTGCCTCTAGGATGGATAGCCATGGAATGATGGGCAAAATCCAGATACCCAAATGTACGGCCAACATTCTGATGGAGAATGGTTATGATTGTGAATGTCGTGGTATGATACATGTGAAAGGAAAGGGTGAATTGGAAACATATTTCATCAAATCACCGGGGCTTAAAGATGAATTATGATGATCGGCCGAGGACAACACTTGTTGATTGCCCCTTTTCGATTGTTTGGATCGATCATCGAATCAATGGGGACAGATCGATCAATCAATCAATCCAACTCTCTCATTGGACAATTGAACAGTTTTGGTACCCGGCTGCAAGCACACACCCACATGATCACGCCCACACGCGTCACACCCACACCCACTCGCATAAACATTCTTTTTAGAAGCTTTTTCTGAATTTTTTTTTCGGGCTCGAACTAATCAATGTTTGCCATCATCACTACCATTGGGTTTTTCAATTCTTCCTCTTCTTATTACACAAAGATTATCACCAGCATCGATTCCGGTATCCAAAACGAAAACGAAAACGAAAAAATTGTTGCATAATCTCCGATATTTCTGTGATATTGCATAATAATTATTAATCCTATAAATTAATTATTATTAAATAATATATATCAGATATTATATAACAACACCACAAAAACACCAAACAAAATGTAGGCACTTTTCACTCTACACACGCGACTAACTGTATTTATCCGTTCTGATCGTTTGTTCTTCCACAATAAGAATATTTTTTTATTATTATTGATTTCAATCAATTCAATTCAAATCAATCGATTTTCTATGTATTTTTAAAAAAATATTGAAATTTTTCTATTTAGCAAAAAAAAACGACGCTTCCAAGCAATAATAAATACAAATGTTTAGCATCAATATTCATCAAAGGACCGGTTCTCGGTTTTAATTTGCAATTTCTGTGGTCGGAAAAGGGTTAATTAATTGACAATTTGTGTTCAGGAATTAACAGGAAAAAGAAATTCGAATAAAAATTGGTACAAGAAAAGTTTTCGGGAAACATTCTCAATGGGAAATCTTTCGGAAAATGATTCGATGGACAAAAGAGCTTCGGCTATTTCTACTTGAATGGTATTTAAAATGTTGAAATATTTCTACCCTACTAATACTACTATCACTACCACTACTACTACTAATTGAAGCTTTAGTCACGACGAAAAGTCAAAATTTGTAAGGAAAATAGAAGGAAAAAGTCTGATGATCGGACAGCCTACCACCTATAATAAAGGGGAATATAGTGCTGTTTTTGATCGTTTTGATTGGTTGATCGATTTTGATTGAGAGAAGCGCAAGCGGCAAAAAAGGGGCCAGGCCTAATTTGTCTGAACAAGTGTGTAAGTGTGGTCAATGTGGTGACTGGAGTGTGCGTGATCAAGTACGAAACACTTGCATATTATCCAGTATACAATTCTTTTCACAAATGGCGCGAAATTGATTTCGAAGAAACACCATTGGACAATCGACATGTGGGCGGCAACATTGATCCATCACTTCCAACGCCTTCTGGGATTTAGTCTTAGTCTTATTCTTCTTCTTTCCACCATCCGTTTGTTGTGATTGATGTGATTGATTTCGTTTTTGCAACAATAACGGATATGAACTTCTCGCGTTAAAATATTGATTGAAAAATCTGGATGTTGGATGTTGTTGTTGTGATGGCATGATTAAGCCAGCCGGCGGATCATCTGCCGGTTGCGGATCATCCATCAATGATAACGGTGGTTGCGGTTGTTGCGGTTGTTGTTGTTCGGCTCCATCCATGGCCATCTCCATCCAATCGTCCGGTATGGAACGACGTCGTCTTCGTCGTCGTCTACAAGCGGTGGCACATTCATCCAAAAACATTTCGCTCATTTCCGCCCGGAACGTACGGTTACAGGTGTCCAGATCGATCGAATGCAATGATAGTATACCGCTTACATTGAACACTGGCTGTGGATGGTTACGGAAATTCCAACGATGACCACCGTTAACGGATGATGCGGCTGATGATGATGCGGATGATGTACCACCACCAACCGCAGCATTGATAATCTGCTCTTCCAAATTCAATCCATTCATTTTGGACGCATCGATCATCAACGCCAATTGCATCCATAAACCAATGCCCAAGGCGATGAATAACAATGACAATGGAGAAATCAGGCTACACTTTGGCTTAACAATCATTTTGGCCATTGTTGTTATGTTGTTTCGGCTGTAGCTTGTCGCTTGTCACTTGTCGTTTTTCGTTAACAACAACAGTTGTTGCAGCAGTCGTTTTCAATAGCTTCTCACTTCTCTTCTAGAACTGACCACTCACACGCTTGATGCAAAATCACTGAATTCCGAGTTCGAGGTCCGAGCCTGAAGCTATTTGAATGCAAATAATTGAATGAAATCCCGAAACACGAATATTGATTCGAATTTATATACATGATGATGATTATCCTTCAGATCCCTACACCCCTCCTCTCCCCCGTTTCGTTCGAAAATCTATTCCAAAACGGACATATTCGAACAAGCATTACATGCATGTAGATATTGGCGGAGTCGTGGTGGTGAGCGGTGGTAAATCCGTTCTTGGACCGGATCGGAAACGGTCAAAATCTGAATGAATTTAGGTAATCTTCGGGAATCAAGAGCAAAAAAACAAAAGCTATTACGTCAAACGTCAGTTCTTTGATCGGCGTGTGTGTGGTTTCGTCGAAAATCTCTGACCATGTCACATGTAGTAGATACAAGAATATTATTTTTAGGATCACCAACAAAATTCTAATTGAAATCTTAATTCATATTCAACATCTTTTTTTTGTGTGCTTGTTGTTGCTTGTGCGATGTTGTTGGTGGTGGCGACCATCTTGCTTCCTCTCTCCCTCTCTCCCTCTCTCTCTCCCTCTCTCGCGAGTTTAGTTGATTTACGTCAACGATCTGGCACGAACGAGCAGGAAAGGGAAAAATCTAATTATAATAAATAATATTCTAATCACACACACACACACAAGCGGATTTGAATACGTGAATCGTCAACTACGTAATATGCAAATAAATCCGACATTTCTGTTTTTGTCATCATCTTCGTCGTTTGATGATTAAGCCAGGCCAGCCCGAAAAATCCTGTATCAAACAATGATACCATTGATGGGATTGGAATGGCTAAATCCAGAATGGCTGGATCATGTTCATCGACATTGAACTTGAAAGAAACAAGAAGAAGAAGAAGACGAAGAAACGACAACAACAACAACAGCAACGAAAACCCACACACACACTGCCTGCTTGATGATCGGCCAAGATGATGTTGGAACTCTGCTGATCGGCGGATTCCAATTCCAATCTATATTGCGCCCAAATATGTGTGTGTTTGCCTTAGATGATTTCAATGGTGATGATCGTTCGTTGAAGATGATCATCACCATCATTTTGGTTGTCTCCAGTCTGCCTTAAGGTTAGTATTTCAAGGTTAATTGTGTTGCTTCAAGCTCCCTGAAGAAGTCATCAAACTTTCGAAGATCCCGAAACCAAAAAAGTTTGTGTAATCAGAATCTAATCCTGGCGCCAAATATTGGCGCCAATTATCATTGCTAATCATCACTAATCAACCGTTTCCATTGGTCGCCTCATTAATTAATAATTTTGAATATTTCGAGGTTTATTAAGTGCGATTAGCATGATTGGCATGTGTTTCGGAAGGAAGGACATCGATGCATCGTTGATGCATGCATGTCCTATCTATACGTGACAAGTTACACAATCTTGCACCACAAACTTGCACCATACCAACAGGGCACCTTGTTTCCCTTCTAAACCAGGCCCATCAGCCAATGTCCATAGGAGAACAGGGAATACCCCGCCTTCTTCTTCTTCTCTTGCTGCTGTTTATAGTGTCTGTCTGTCTGTCTGTCTCGTCATCAGGTCAAATCATCACTATGAACCAATCAGAGAGGAGAGAGGACAACCTATAATGGTTGTTATAGGCGCGTCAAACAAGTGCACAGACAAGCGCGCCTACTGTGTACTGGCCAAGCTACTGTACTGGTAAAGCTTTACCATACCATTCGCTTTACATTGCGCTGCGTTATAGTGTTGTGTGTGTGTGTCTCGTCATCAGGTCAAATCATCACTGATGGACCAATCAGAGAGCTTCGTCTCCTGTTTTTCGCCTGACGATAGGCTGTCGAATGCGCTTGATGGGCGAAGCCAAAATGTTGGATGGGCCTTACTACAAGCTGCCGGATGGCCCACCTCTAGCTCAAAGTGTGTTTTAGCGTTCTTGGCGCGAATATTGTCATTGTTTTTCCTGCCATTGCAAACACATTACCGAAACCTTTTTGCAATGTTGGCCATGATCGATTGAACAAACATACGAAGATGGCAAAAATTATCATCATTTTTTGTTCGTATCGATGAAAAGCGAGACATTTTCGTTTTTTGTTGTCCAAAATGTCCATTATTATTATTCAACAAGCCTAAAAAAACTTGTTGAATACAAATAATTGAATACACAATGTTGTTCCACATATACAAATATATATAATGGATCGTTTTTGGACAAATTTTTTTTTTTTGGAAACAACGACAAATACAACAAAAAAGGTCTTGGCAAGCCAGGCCTGAACTATACACCACGATGGTGATGGTGGTAGGCTTCAATGTCACATTTAGGCACTCAAACAGGTAAATACAGGTAACATTGGAATTTTCTACAACTTCTCCACCATGATGGTGGTGTGATGATAATAAATCAAACGACAAGCGCGAGCTAGCTAGCTAGAGAGAGAGAGAGATGGAAACCATGAAAACGATGGCCAATTGTTGTTGTTGTTGGTGGTGGTGGTGGTCAATAAAATCCGCATCCTCATCAATAAGAATCATCACCATCAATCGCTACCGTCGTCAGCATCTCACATAACAATAATAATGATAATAATAATTAATGGCCGCCAAGACTAATACTATTGTTGTTTTTTTGCTACCTGAATCGAGCATCGGCGAGTGGCCGTTTAGCATCGATTTGCTGGTGTGTGTGTGTATGTCCTGTCCTGGAGACTTTCCATTACTTTGATTATTCACAATGTCGTTTTAGTTGTCGTTTTCGGCAAACATTTGCCATAAATTTCGGCATAAATTTGGGTATAATGGATTGCCTGACTGCTACAAGCTACAAGCTAGCTAAAATGGTTATATTTGTTCTTCTTCAGATCGTCATTTTGTCGTTTGTTCGATGTTTGTTTGTTTGTTATCTGAAGACTGAAAATTGTTTCTCTCCTACTTTGGATTCGGCTTCTGCATCCCACACAGATGAACAAATAGCACACACTAGCACACACACCTGTAATTTAGGATTGTTGTTGCACGTAACACACGAGCATCGATGATGATGATGTTTGACATGTTCCAATAGAAACCAGAAAAAAAGAAGCCATGTTCGTATTCGAATCTTGGCGAATTGGCGTTTGGCCTGAATCCACCTGAACCTAGCAGTAGGCCTTTTGATTCGGGCATCGATCTATTGATTGATTGATTGATTGATTGAATGATCGTTGTTGTCGTTGTTGTCGTTGTTGTTGGTGGTGTTGGTGGTTACCTCGAATAATCGAATAATCTACCGTGGATCTTCGTGGAGCTCTCTACCTGAATTTGGCGCCCGCCCACCCGCTCTCTCGCTTGTTTCTGTGTTTCTGTGCAAAGACACACACTCTCTTTTCTCTTAGCCATCGTGGTCGTAGTCGTCGTCGTCGAAGTCTTTGTCGTCGTTGTTTTTGTCAAATCTCGTCGTTGTTTCGTCGTCGTCGTCTTCCGAACCAAAGTCAATGTTACAGCAGTGGCGGTGAAGATTGTTGAAGAGAAATTTTTAATTACACGAATGTTTCAAGACTTCCATATTTTTTTTGGTGGTTGATTTCCGAATCTTTGGTAACCATCATCATCATCATCAACGATTGATTGATCGATCGATCCGATCGATTGGCTGGTTTGTTGGTCCATCATCAATCTTGTTCTTTTGTTCTTCTTTCTGGATCGTTTGATTCATTGATTCATTCTCATTCTCATCATCGCCATCAACACACCATTACACACACACACACACACCGCAATCCTGACCAATCGACTGGTGAATTCTTCGTTGATCATCGTTTTGGGAGAAAAACAATTGTTAATAAATAACAATATTAAAATGATGATGATGATAATTTCATTAAGGATGTGTGTTTGGGCAACGGCAACAAACGGCCGCCATCGGCCATCGTCACCCGAATGACAATCATACAACAACGACAATAACCATCATCAATGTAAACATCGAGAAGAAGAAGAAGCTGAAGCTGAAGACGAAGAAGACGAAGACCAAAAGCACGAGAACTTCGAGAACTTCCAGAAGAGCTTACCAGTGTTTGTGTGTGCATTCCGAATGTATCCAAATGTTCAGTTTCGTCGTAGTTGTCGTTGTTGATTCTTCATTATCGCCTTAAGATCTTTGAATATCACATCTTGCACATTCTGTTTGTTTTACCTCGTATCGTTTTATTATTATTATCATCATTCAGGTAAATGTGACGACGGTGGTGGACATCGAAAAAGAAGAAGAAGACTTCTTCACTAAATCTTGGAAATCACAGAAAGTAACAAAGACGACGATCATTCGAAGAAATAGCGACAACCTGTCATTCTATCATCTTCTTCGATCATCATCATCATCATCGAGAAATTCATCTTTGAATCCAAAAAAAATCCCTATATCAGGATCTCTCACCATCTCTCTCTCTCCTTATACCTGTATTTCTGTGTGTGTGTGTGTGTCGATGTATCCATCAATCAAAAATCATAAACGGATCCTTGTATCCTTCTTGTTGTTGTTTGGTAGAAGATAGTATCATTGCATCAACAAGTGGTGGTGTGTTTGTCCCCGACAAACATCAAACATCAGCCATTGGTGTTCTCGTTTGTTTGAATTGGATTCAGTTTTCTAGCAAGCTAGCAAAAAAGTCTTCAATCTTTTGAAGATCATAAATCTTCGATCGTTCGAGGTTCTCATCGACAAATCAAAAAATCGTTCCCAAACACAAGGTTGTGATTGGTTGTTTGTTGTGTGTCTGTGTGTTTGCTCAGTTCCAACATCAGTCCCAACATTAGTTCCAAAATTGAACGGGAAAATGTGAATTAGTTCTCGTCGTTGAAGATTTTGCCCGCGTTTCAGTACAGAGAGACAACCCCGAAGACCATGGGCGCTTGGTCCGCGGTCTTGTTGGCCGCCATTTTGGTCAACATCCATGTTCATCTAGCATCCTCATCACCATCATCCGCATCATCAGCGACCAACTACTATCATTACAATGTTGAACAACATCCTTCGCATCATCAAAATCCCTACACAACACAACAGCAACCGGAATCGCTTGGATCATTATTTGTGTCCAACAATGATACTTTCACTTTACGAAAATTTATACGTAGACCACCACGCCCACCACCACCCTCATCAGCATCATCATCATCATCATCGTCGACCGAATGGACATTTGCCAATCGTTCCGGATCGTTGGCTCCTGGCCGACAGATACTGGTCGGTTATGGTCCACCATTGGCCACTAACGAATCACTGCATATGGCACCAACAACCAACATTCAAACTGTGATTCAATCTGGTGGGAGTGGCCAGCAACAACAATTTGGCCGAAGACAGCCATTGTTGGAACAACAATCATCAGTAGCATATCCAAGCCAGGAGAATCTGGACATTTCACAAACACACCCATTACCATATTATCAATGTGATAATTCCATAATACATGATCAACATTTCATAATTGAATCACCAAATTATCCAGCACAATATCCTGCCAATAGGATTTGTTCATATTATATTGCCAAGAATCGTTCGGATGTTTGCCAGGTAAATCCACCACCATCCACCACCACCACTTTGGGAAGAGAACCTTGAACCGTGATTTATGATTCTCGGTGTGCGAGCGAGCGAGAGAGAGCAAGAGAGAGAACGATAGTTTTAAAAATACCATCAGACATTTTCAAGGTCGACCACCATCAATCAATCGATCATTTGCATATTTGCATATTTCTGGCGCCCATAATTAACCATAATTAAGATGATGATTGCCTGGATGTTCATAATTTAATAATAATAATAATTTTCCCCTTTACCTTAATTTTTAAGATTTTGGCGGCGCCCGGCGCCCAATTAATTGATTGATTGGTGGTGGTGGCTTTTTTGATGATCATTATTTGATTATTTTTCGAAATTAATTGATTGATTGATTTTTCCTTCTCGAAGATCGAAGTAACCATTTCTGATATGGACATCGAGGATACGGCTCAATGCACTGCTGATTACGTTGATTTTGGCCCAAACCACCATCATCAATACAACAATCAACCACCACAACAACATGAACGTCTTTGTGGTTTGATGTTGCGCAACACCAGACGTTTCATTAGTTTTCCTCCAAATTCATCATACATTCGTATAACGTTCCATTCGGATGGTAAAAATGATCGTCCATACCGGGGATTCTCGGCCGAAGTTCAACAAATTCCAAACAGTTGTAATTACACCGGAACCGGAATGGGAATCTATCCATCCGGTGGTGGTGCGGCAGCGGCGGCGGGATATCCGCAACAATTCCCGATAAGCACCAGTGTTACCGGTGGTGGCCTGCCACCTGGCGGCGGGTTGTATCCATCGGATCAATCCATCAATCCGGCTCGTGGATTCAAATATCCGGTTCAACCGGTCGGGCAACCATATCCGGTATATCCGGGCCGAAGTTCGGGTCAACCGTCCCCTGGACAATATCCGCCAATGGGCCCGGGACACCCGGGATATCCGACCGGTGTCCCGTATGGACGACCCACTGGCGGTGTAGGAGGAGGAATCAACACCGGTTATGGACAACGTTTGTATCCACCACAGCATCCGGTCGGGCCGGGCGTGGGCGGACCAAACATTCAGGTGTACGATGGACAAGTTCCCAACGCTGTGGGCTATGGTGGTGGGAGTGGTGGCGGTTACCCTGCCAACCGGACAATGACGCCCATCTATCTGGCTTCCTATTGTGATGTGTATTTGGGCGAGTTGAATGGCGAAATACGTTCACCAAACTATCCATTCGGGTATCCCACCAATCATTCGTGTGTTTATACCATTAAAAAGTAAGTGGGAGGGGCAGGAGGAGGTGTGGCAGGAGGAGGGGCAGAGAATCAAGGTTTTGATGCTTTTTTACGTTGCAGAGCCGGCGATGATGTTTGCCAGGTTGAGCTGATATTCCACCACTTCGATATACAAACACCGAACGCCCAAAAAGACCTGACGGATAATTGCCACGGGGATTATCTTCAAATGCCCGATGGTGGGCGTCTATGCGGTTACTACACACAATCGATGAGTGGCGATTATAAGCTGAAAAAATACTACGCCTTCCCCGAAACCAGCGAATTCATTTTCATGCACTTCTTTAGCGACGCCCACCAAACACCGGACGGGAGTGGATTTTGGTTGGAAGTCAAACAATTACCGAACACTTGTAAACCGGGTTTTGATTATCATACTGGTAAGTATCAATCATCATGTGGTCACTTGTCACTAGTCACTAATCTACATTCACCTTTAGCCAGATGTGACCGGGTCATAACCGGCCAGTATTCCGAAGTGGATCGGATCTATTCGCCTAACTATCCACAATTCTATGGGCCGAGGCAACAGTGTGCCTATTTTGTGCAGCCGATGGATTCGAAAACCTGTGAATTCGAATTGGATCTGGTACAATTCAGCCTGGAACAACCGACCAAACAGGACATGGAGGAATGTCGTAAGGATTTCCTCCAGCTCCCGGATCGCCACAGGATTTGTGGACAGCAAAAATTCCGCCGGATATTCCCGTTTCCCAAATATCATGATCGTACGGCGATGTTTTACTTCCAATCCGATGATCAAATCGAAGATCGTGGTTTCGAGATTGTCGTCCGACAAATTCCCAACAGTTGTGGAAATTATACACCGCAGCAACAATCGCCACTCCCACAACAGCCAGGCCAGCCCGGGTCCCTCGGTCCTTGGAACACCAATGTGTATGTGCAGGATCCGAACCTAGGTCCACCCACATCATCATCCTACATTCCTCCCACACCCATATTCACCTATGATAATAGCAGCGGATTGCAGCCATATCAACCATCAGGGCCACGCCCAACCGGTCAATATGTTCCTTCGGGGCCATACGGTCCATACGGACCACCATCGCCCTATATTCCTGGCGGCGGTGGAATTGGCGGGGGGAAAAATCCCCTGTCCACATTCGGGCGGAAATCTTCAATGTTACCATCGTATTGGGATCCGAACATGCCGAATCCGTTGAACGATCCCCGCAATGTGGATTCAAGCGGTACAATACCTTTGTATTTTGCCAACGGAACATTAGCAACCAGGATACCACCGATGAAACCGGTGGATATGATTTCCATGTGGAAAAAAGGTAAAACCGTCTTGCAAAAAGGTTCGGCTGGTCGAGCGTTTCCGGTCAGCACAATCGATGATATGAGCGCGATAGCCAACAATCGATTCCCACATATTCGTTCATCATCATCGATGGCACCGGATTTTGAATCGGACATTTTTCAATCCAGTGCCCGATTGAAAAACGATGATGGTGATCAGCAGCCAAGACCAGCACCCGGGTTACCATCGTATAATTGTGATCAAACCATCACCAGACCGGTGGAATACATTCGAAGTCCGAATTTCCCGAATAATTATCCGGTGGTTAGCCGGTGTATCTATTCGATTGTCAAATCGGACAATAGTGTTTGCCAAATCCGGCTACACTTGTTACAATTGGATTTGGAATATACCAGCGGATGTAAAAACGATTATCTCCTCATTGAACCAACCGGTGAGAAGCTTTGTGGCCGTATCAACCAACCAGAAGTCCGTTCGTTGAATTACTACGGTTATTCACGTGATATCCGGTTGATATTCAATTCGGATCGTCAAACCACTCGCACCGGGTTCGAAGTTCGTATCGAACAAGTACCGAATTCATGTGATGACCTGAAACCGAATACCACTTGGAATTCGATGATTGGCGGTGTGCGGAGCTCCGGAAATCCGGATCCACTGGTGGCCCCAAGATCGCCGCTGGCTGATTCCTCTCCATCATTGGAACGTTTACGAATGGATTCATCATCGATTTCCGCTCAGGCTTTGACCACCAATCAAAACGCCACATCCTTGATGGCGATGACCACATTGATGCCGGCCGCGCAGCCACCAAGAGTTTGTAGCACAACCTCAACGATGGAATCGTATTTGGAAAGTGAAAATTTCCCCCTGGAATATCCGAGCAATGTGAATTGTGTGTATAAAATATTTCGGGCCAATCGTAATGTGTGTCGGTTGGAGTTGGAATTTGAAGAATTCAATGTTGGCGATGAGAAAACGTTCGAT
>JAOZJS010000765.1:0-20596 GCA_025882695.1 Amerodectes protonotaria
AAAAAAAAATTCATTAGAATTGCTTCGTTACGCTTGTTTTATTTCATTTTATTTTGATTTTATCATTTTATATTTGAAAATGCCAATGAAGAGGGGGCAGGCAAACAAGCCAGCAAGCAAGCAAGCGAAACAAAATTATTATTATTATTATTATTATCATTATTTATATGAACAGACCAAACGACCGACAGACAGACAGACAGACAACGAAAAAAAGGAGGCGGGAAAAGTAAAATCAAATCTGGCCAATCAGAAAGCGAAGTAGAACAGCACAAAGACAATGGAAAAGAAATGGAAAATCTGCGCACTATAATGCCTGTGTGTGTGCTAGTGTGTGCTAGTGGGAGGGCGGATGGGAGCGGAGACACACACACACACACACAGAGGAGAGGAGGGAGCTAGGAGAAGACTAAGAATCATTTGTTTTAAGACCAAAAAAAAAATCGAAAAACGGAAATTAAATACTTTGAAAGTTTTGTTTCCCTTCTCTTTGTTCGTTCGCTTTGGCTGACTGATTTTTCGTTGTCGTTGTTGTATTATTATTATTATATTGTGTGATAAAAACCGGAAATCGAGTTCAGAACAGAAATCAGAAAGCTTCGAAATATACCAAAACAAAAAACTGTGTGTGGGTGTGTGTTTCAAACCTGGAATCTGGAACATGGAACCTGGATTTTATCAGGGGATAGGTTGGGATCAAATATGGCCAGGTCCAGGTTCTGCCAGGATGCGCCCAACCTGGTACGATGACAATCAAACCGAAAACAAAACAAAACCGAAAAACGATTGGGAATGATCTCATCTTATTAATGATCCTACCAACGATCCAATCAACGAGAATGAGAGAACGGTAACCGGCATCCCAAAACACCATCACCATAACCATAATCATAATTTGATAATAACAATAATAATAATGAATGAATGAATCGAAATCGAAAAAACAAGCCCAAAACACATCCCAAGGCTGCTTCGGCGGACCAAATCGTATTACAAATTCAAATTCAAATTCATTCAAGTTCTGGATTCTCTCCTCAGGTGAAACATCATCATCGATGATCAATATTCACCCGATCGATGGGAGAAGGAAGGGAGTAAAGGGGGATCGGGAAGCGGTAAGGGGGCAGGGGATTCCCAAGGGCCATCAATAAACATAATGACGAATTGGAAATCGAACCTTTTGGAATTTGTAATGATGATTATGAAAATTCTTCTCCCTTCTTCTTCTTCTTTCAATGTGGACACACACAATCCTGTTTCCAAAAAACAATCTTTTGGTCTTAAATCTTGGCCTGTTTTCGACCAATTCGATGATGATGATTATCATTATGTAATAATAATAAATTTAATGATCAAATCATATTAATCATAATCATGGTTTTATTGGAGTGGCTGTTTTGTTCCAGCGTTCCTGGCTCATTATTTCCCAGGGAGAGAGAGATTGGGCGCCATAGTAAAAGGGAGAATCCAAAGGATTCATTCACGGAGCCTAATTGGATCTGTGGTGGTGGTGGCGGCGTCGGTTTGTGGATAATTAAGATACACTAACCAGCCGCCAATATTGGTTTAATTAATGCCATTCAACATCCACCATGATCATCATGATCATCGGTTATCATTATCAATAATAATAATAAGAATAATAATATTTCGGTGACATAATTAATGCGTACGGACGGGTATGAAGAAGAAATTCGTCTTCGGTAAAAAAGAAAAAAGAAAATTCCTTAGGTCAGGATAGATTTTTGTTTCTTCTATTGGCTTCTATAACTGTATCTCTACCGTATCCGGGTGTATCGTCGTTTCGTCATTTGTGAATTCTCTCTCTCGGCGTTCATTTCCCCCATGTCTGCGCCCTATAAAATGTTTATTTTCTTCTTCTCATATTTTTTTGGTTCGGTTCCAAATGGAACAGAATACTTTAGTTTCATAGCAAAAACATCCAAGATTCAGAGTTTTCAGAGTTCAAAATTTTATTATTATTATTCATTTTGCGGGGGTCGATCCTACGACTCTCTCTCCCTCTAGCTCTGGCTCTGGTTCCACGATTTCCGTTCCAGGATACCACCAAGTATCCTCAAACCAGTGTAACACGCTAGATTAGAGTGTATAATAATAATAAGGAGAAGAAGAAGAAGAAGACCAAAAAGACAATCGTGTATTTTTTTTTGGGGCGCCATTGGGCGTGAACGAAGAAGGAGACGACGGAGAAACGGAAAACGAATGCTAGAATGTGATACGACCAACTATTCTCAACTATTCTTCGGAAAAAAATATGGACGCATGTTCATCGTTGTTGCTGTGTTTTTGCAGTTTTTGTCCATATTCAAAACGCAAGCGCAAATCGAAGGATTCATTGGGATTTTTTTTTTGTTTCATATTCTTCAGTCGAAGAATAAGAAGAATTAAGAAGGAACAGAACAGAACCGAACAGAACAACAAAACAAAAAATAGCAGAAGTATTTGGATATCAGGAACCATCGCTCCCGACGCCCACATTCACAAATCTGAATTCGAATGCAACAGACGAGAATCTTGATCCAGTGTTCTAGAGTGTTAATGTTGTTGGCGTTGGTGTTGGCGTGTATAATCCTTGACGTGTATAATCTTTGCGTGTGTACGTGTGCGTGTGTGCTTTGGATCTAACCAACATTGATAACAATGGCAACAAGATCATCATCAATGTTTGATGGCCACTTGTTCATCACAACCAAAATTGGTTTCCTGTTCCTGTTGGTTGCAGCCGCTGGCACACCCAACTTAATCCATTGTAATGTGATTGAATCAAACAACTTGAATACAAGTGCTAAGATTATCCCCGGCGGTTTGGGCCATAACAATGGCCATAATCAAACAACAACCACAACAGCCACACCAATCATCATCAACGCATTTGGGCCATCATTCACATCATTCTTCTTCTGGTTGGCCAATCCAATTGACCAAGGTTAGTTGCGATAGTTGCTATTGATCATATTGTGGGCGGGATCCAGGAGCCAAAATAGGGATAGGGGGAGGGGCCTAACATGTGCATGGGCTGGTCCAATGTGTGTGTTAGTGTGTGTGTCTGCATACTAGGCGATATCAGTTTCTATTTTTTTGATATTTTTTTTTGGCCAAAACCAAATATTCTGGTAATATCGGTCGGTTGAAAATATATTTCTGGTCTTCTTAGGTTTTGATGCTTGGTGTGTAACAATCTGGAACTAATGTTGTGTTGATCATCATCATCCTAAACGTGTTGTTGTGTTGTGTTGTGTATACACAGGAACACACGGCTTAGCATCTTATTTTTTTTTTCTTCTTTCATTCGCTTCTCGGGTTTTTTGTTCCAAGTGCGGGATTCTTTCACTTGAACAGCCACACATCCACACACACACTCACACTTCATCATAATCAAGATTATCTTCGAGAAACCAAAAGAATCCGAATATGTGTGCGTGTGTGGTGCATGGATCATCATCAGCAAATGAAAACCGTTTTCCAAAGTGGTGATGCGGCGGCCGCAGCCGAATATCTATTCTAAATGTTCTTCTAGTAATAATAATCACAATAATCGCAATAATCATAATGAATGTGTATCCTTAGTTTTAATGATTCTGCTCCTCGATTCTCTCTATTCTACATCCCTTCTTTTGCCCGGTCGGTCGGTCGGTCGGGTTTTAAGCATTAGCATTTAACACACACACTGTGTATAATTGTCGTTGTTGTTGTTGTTGTGAATGGAAATGGCTTTCGCATAAACTATTCATAAAGTACGGCCGAAAATGAGCTTTCGATGTTAAATCAGAGCCCCTTTCCGGGGGCTGAAGGGCTTTCCACAAAGTCTATAGTCTAGTGGTGGTGAATAAACGATGGAGCCGATAACCGATAACCGATCACCGAAAAATCACCGTTTAATGAAATTTGTATGAAATGAATCCGATCGATCTTGGAGAAGGAGGTCAATTTGTTTTTGGAAATGGAAGTCAGTGCAAATCTCAGTAGGATTCAACACAATTCTGTTTTTGGGCCCTTCTTGTAGCCTTCATTCGCTTACATAATATATTGATGATGATACACTTGTTCACACAACCAAGTGGTGTGTGTTCCAGGGAATGATTCATTGACGCGCCCGGCCGTTGTTTATTCACTATGTTTTTGTTGGGATACTAATTGTCCAACGGTCCGACTTTCCGTTAGGTTTCGAGAATCCCCCAGCCACCTAGCCAACTAATCTTATTGGTTCCAGATACATGCAAAATTGTCTCTTGGGGAGTCGATCGGGCGTGTGTGTGCGAGGGTGTTATGCAATTCATTAATTTATTGATAATGATAATAATAATAATCGATGTATTGGCCAACACGCCCACTAGTTAATTTTTCAAAATGTTCTTTTGTTGTTCTGTTCATAAACAATGTTCCTGTAGATTGGCCGGATGCTAATGTTACCAAAATGGTGAATGGTGGTGGTGGTGGTGAAACAACAACGGTGATGATCATGAAGCAACGTAATTATAAAATCCGAAGACATTCATCATCATCATTATCATCACCACCACCGACAGCAGCCAAACAATTGGCTAGAAGAGATGTTAAACAATTAATATCGACACCATCGATTGTGGGCGTTGGCCATGATGGACAATCGAGCTTGTTGGTGAAGAATTCGATTTCACAAATTGATCGTTGTTCACCGAAAACATTTGAAACATGTTTGTCGATGATGCAGGATGTAATGGAAAATTCTTCATTGGCATTCCCTATCGATGCTGTTCATTTGGACATTACTTGCCGGTCAGTTGTCCGATTGCCCCGCCCCTTTTGTGTTTGTGCGTGTGTGGGGGTGTGTGGTGTCCATTTCCTTTCAATTTCGCTTTTTGATTTTTTTTTCTTCGATTCCGATTCCTCTTACCCCGCTGAACCGAATTCCGATACAGGAAATTAAAATCTGGAGATTATTGTGCAGCCAAATATATCCATTCATGTGCCGATAATCGTCAACGTAATCTTTATCAGGATATTGTGCAAGGATCCAAAAATGTCATCAAACTATTATGTCAACAAGGTGAAATCCAGCAACGTAAGTTTTACACCAGTTCTAAGAACTGAGAAAAATTGGAAAAAACGAGAGAGAACCCACTCCAGGATTCAGAATCCAGGACCCGAAAAAAAAAATCCAAAAAACTTCCACACGATAATCCCCATCATAATAGGATCCCATCATATAGCTTGATGATACGGTAACTGTGTGGGATTCGCTATAATGATTATGATTGTGATTACCGTCAATTGTCCTGCTGAGAGTGTGTGTGTGTGAAGTATATGTCTCTAGCAAGAGATCGAAAATCCTTTGGCGCCCAACACACGCAATCGTGTTGAGATGTGGTGGTAGTGTTCCTGGAACAGGATTCTGGAACCTGATCCATTAATGATTCATTAAAAGATCGTTTAATTTCAACGAAAAAAAAACAACTCCAAACTCTTTTTGCTTGGAGTTTGGCGCTTTGTTGTGTGTGTCTCATCATCCAGGATCCAGGATCCAGGAATCCAGAAGGATATCCAGAAGGGAATGATTCCCCCCCTCCAAAAAAAATTGAAAAATCCTAGCAAAATCCATCCTGGAATCCTGGAATCCTAGAATGTGCTCTAAATGGTGCCTTGCCTTTGCTTGTGCTTGTGCTTTCCCCGGTTGGATCTCTGTCTCTCTCTTTATACGCGCGTGTGTACGTACGTGCACAGTAGGCGTGTGTATGGTGCATGTGTGTGTGCGTGCTCACGTCCATTTATACAACACACAACAGCAGCCAATGATGATGATGATGTCGCCATTTGGTTTTATGGAAAACGATTATGATTGGACGACTACACTAGTGCTAGTACTAGTACTAGTAGACGGGGGCGGCGACAACACGACGAGATGACAAATGAATAGTAGTAGAAGATGATGATGATGACTGTTTTCTTGTTTGTTTGTTTCTTGTTGTATGTTTTAAGCCATACCCAAATGGGTGTTGACAATATTCATCATCCGCTCCAATCACAACTAGATTGTTTTTGTGTGTGCGTTCGGTTGAACACACACACGTCTCGACAATTGGTGCACGACGATCACGATGATGATGATGGTCGTGGTTTACGAGGTGTGTGTTCACATATAACGGAAAAAAATGATTTTTTTTTGAAACAAAAAAAATTTTATTGTTTTACATTGGGGATATCCGATTTACTCTGGCAACGATTCCGTTTCGTTTTCTATTGTTGTCCATGGTTATATGATGATTATTATTATTATTATTATCATCGACATCCTAGACACCCAGACAGGCAGACAGACAGGCAAACAAACAATACAAAACAGACAATAATCGTTAAAGTTCCAAGTTTATTATTATTATTCTTCGGATCATTTTGGGACGGTAAGGAACCGCCCCTTCTCTGTTCCTCCCCCCAGCTAACTTCTTCCCCTCCCCCATTTTTGCTTATTTCCCGTAAAGTTCCCGTTGTTTTCGGTTTTGTGTTCCGTCCATTATTATTGATTTTGGAATAAATTTTTTTGGCCTTTCCCCTGGTGGGCGTGAATTTCTTCCCCCATCCCCGCCCCCATTGAAAATGAAATTGATAGAACCGTTTTGCGATATGATGATGATGATGATATCCCCGGAATCATCCTGTATCCTGTATACCCGGGATAGGGGATTATCTGCCTGTCTCTGTTTGTTTATTTGTTAACCGAAGCGCAAATAACGGGAACGGGAAAACCATAACCATGAACATTTTTTCTGTTGTTGTTGAGACGCGGCGCGACCAAACACGTTCCTCTTTTTTCCCTTGGATCCAAGATGATGATCATGATCATGATGAATCCCGGAATATGGATGGATCATATGAATGGTTGATTTAAATCATCCAACCATGAATATTGAATACTCCGAACGATTCCGGGGATTCTCCGGATAGCTGATGACATCAACACGCCCTTAGAACTAAGGTTGATCGATTTACAACATTTTACATACATCTTTCTTTTTCTTCTTCTTAGTAATGGTTTTTTTTTGTATTTTCCGTTTCTGCCATTCACGGTGTTCGGTCGACCAGGACCCTTGTGATGAAAGGGGAGTGAGGGTGTGGGTGTGGGTGTGCGAGGAGCGGATGCAATCGCATCACATGAGAAATTCAAACATTCCGAAACTACTGACCACCAATTGATTGAGAGCGAGAGCGAGAGATTAATAGCAAAACATGCAGTGCATTTAGTACACAGTTGGTGCAAGTGGATATTTTTAGAACAACAACATATCATATCAACATTCAAAAACATTCCAGGATTCTAGGATTCTAGGATTCTAAGATTCTAGGATGCTCGTGGAGAAATTCGTTTCAGTGAAATCCTCTTTTTGGAGTAAACAAAAGTCAAAACAGGAAAATGAAAACATTGCGACAAATCGGAAAAATGTCGCATATTATTGAATAATATTAGCAACTATAGGATAACTAGTTGTTGGTAATTCTTCAATCATCTTGTTATAAGATGATTATGGTGATCATCGCTCAAATAATTAGTTTTGATACTTTCATTGGGTTTTGCCTTAATTTGTTACTCCCACTCTCCAGACAGAAACACACACACAGAAACAAACCACCAAACGCCAAATAGGATTATCTAGTTTCAGAAAACCAAAACTCCGCAGCAAAACAGGCGAAAACAACAAACAAACAAAATGATTCGATTTTCGATTCTCGTTTCGTTGATTAATTTTTTTGGCTATTTCTTGCTTGGCGATTTGTCGGGCTTTTGGTTTTTTGGATTTCCTCATCTTTCTCTTGGTTTCCCTTTCAGTTGATCAGATACATTCGTGTGTTGCCAAAAGTTCCAAAGTTCCAAAGTTCTTTGGAAATATTTGTTTGAGACATAAATCCAAGAATAATGATCATATCAACGCTGAGACCAGGAAACATGACCAACATTGTGACAATTCTGGCGAACATGATCGGATTCCATCGAATCGTTGATCCACTCACTCACACCCAGTCACCCACCCACACACACACTGGACGCTGGATTTTCATCCGTAAAGCGCGTTTCCGTAGAAAGAAAAAAAAGAGAAAGTTTTTCCCAATCTTTTTTCTAAGGGGAAGATGGGGGAGAGAATCCTTCCTGGGGGGAGGGCGGGGGAGAATATCCTCACCAATCCACACTTTTTTTGGTTTTGGTTTTGGTTTTGGTTTTGGTTTAAACAAATTCTTCAGAATCCATCATTATTTTATAATGTGTAATATTGCTTGCTTGTTTGGCGGACAGATCGCCACACGCGGCTATCTACTGGGCGAGGGGATGGAAGCGGGCGTTTGTTGCAGCAGCAGCACGTACTATCCATATAAATCCTTTCCGTTTTCTCGGAAGGGAATCCGTGTGTTGTGTTGATGGCGCCCACGCCCTGGTATTATAATGTGTCCAAGCGAGAGAGAGAGAGAGTTTTATAGTTTTCGAAACTTTTTTGTTTCGTGTTTCTACGCGTTACACTCTCCCCATCTTTGTTGTTTTATTGTTTTTGAAGCGCGAAGACACGCCATTCGGGAAAACCAAACTGGAGAAAATCTTCTTCTTAAATAAATAAATAAATAAATAAATAACCAGGGATACAAGGCGCCAAACGAAACAAAAGGCGCCATAATAATAAATCTTTGTCTTGTCTTCTTGGAAATATTTTATTTCTTTTTCTTTTAATTCGTTTGTTTGTTTGTTTGTTTGTTTGAAGTTTATTTGAAATACGCGCCTTGTCTCAAAGATATATCCACATCACCATACAAGTGTTTGGATGTTGTGCTTAGATTTCAGACCATATCCCGGCAAATGTCCACTTCGAATTCGTCGGAAACGGAACAACGACAACAACGACAGCAGCAGCAGCAAGGCAAAAATGATGGCCATCAGAATAATGATGAAAGTTTGCAAAGATTTTGTTGTTCATATCAGGAAAGCGTCGATTGTCAATTGATGAACGTTAGGAAATATTGCGGACAAGATGGGCTAAGATTTTTCGAACAATACATGACCGAAATGAGCAGCTCGTTGATCAATGAACATTGTATTGGTTATACGTTTAGCGACAGGTGTCGATCATACATCCAACAACAGCAACAACGGAAACCACTGGTCGATCGTTTGCTTCATACGAACAAGAATGGTCACCATCGTGGAATCAATGAATTTGTCTATTTCAACAATTCAACCCTACTACAGGATGATGATGTTGGTGGTTCCAACATGGATCAACATCAACATCAACATCAACATCATCAACAAAATTGGAATTGGAATCATCATCATCAAAATGATGATTTAATCACAGACAATGATGAATATCCACCAAACAAACATGATCATCACAATAGCCATGATGCTAGTTTGGATTTGGATTTTTCTCAACATTTATTGATGATATTTTTGCTATTGGTGGCCATCTTATTGGCCATAATTCCTTGGTTTTATTGAAATCCCTACATTCCCTATTTCCACATCAAAAGTCTTTGTCTTTTGTCCCCGCCTGTAAAAGTCTGTCTGTCTGTCTTTATTTTGTGTGTGTGTTTGATGAGCGTGCGTATACTTGTGTGCTTGTATGTGTGTGTGTGTGCTCTTGTGGGTGTGTCCACGATTGATTGAACTCTTACATAACAACAATGATTTTACTACAGCTAACAGTTTGAAGTAACAGTTTGTAGCCAGCCCATCAGAAACTATTTTTCGCCTCGACCAATCAAATCATTTCTGACAATTGTACTAATCAAAATACACAGTCACTTGTTGTAAAACCTCATTATATAATACGTGAGAAGAGCTACAGCGTTTATATTATTATATAATAATAATAATGAAGAATTTAATTGGATAATTTTTAAAATTATGATAATGATAATTGAAATAAAATCAAAATTAGAGAACCGCGCTTGCTCTTTGACGTTCGCGGTGGAAATAGCCACCGCTCACGTGTGTGTTTATGTTTGCCATTGTATTGGTTCTTGACGTTTGTCGTGAATATTCTGGAATCTGGAATTGTTTTCTGTTTTTGTGATTAAAAATGTTTCATTTATCAGCATTACGTCGTTCGTGGTTGATGCTGAAATCAACAAATTATCGAAATTGTTCGGGCGTTTTTTCGGGCTCAATGAACATGTCCACAAATAATGATGATAATCCCTTGTTAAAGGAATTAATCAATCAAATTAAAGTTTCTGGTCCACTAACAGTGAGTGATTATATGAAACAAGCTTTGTTACATCCACAATATGGTTTCTACATGAAACCCGTGGATGTGTTTGGCAAAAAGGGCCACTTCATAACATCGCCAGAAGTTTCGCAAATATTTGGTGAACTGATCGCCATATGGATCATGTATAATTGGCAACAGTATTCGAAATCTCAACCATTGGAGATTATTGAGCTAGGTCCAGGACGTGGGACATTGGCATTAGATTTGGCCAGATCAATGGCGCAATTTTTCGAACATCAGAAACAAACCTGTAGCTTTAATTTAGTGGAAATATCACCTTATCTACGCAAATTACAATGGCAAAAACTTTGTAATGTAGACAAAGAATCAGCATCAATGATCGAATCATCCGATCAGGATTGTATTCGTTATTCTCGAACCATTTATGATCAACCAATCAGTTGGTATGAATCAATTGATCAACTATTGACGGCCAAAACAACAAAATCATTCAAAGTATTTGTTGCCAACGAATTTTTCGATGCGTTCCCGATACACAAATTTACGGTAGGTTGTTTCAGCCACTTGTTGCCTCATCTAACCATGTTTTTTGTTGTTGTTGTTCGGCTTTCAGAGAGATTCGATCGCAACACCATGGCGAGAAATGTTGATAGATTACGATCCGGATCAAGAAAAAAAGCTACGTTGGATAAAAGCTAAACATGAAACACCAATGTCTAATTTGATCATGTCACAGTATACTGATGCAACTTATGGTGATCACTTTGAATTTAGTCCACAAACATTGTTGACACTCAAAACGCTGGTGAAACATTTCCACCAGAATCAATCACTTGGTTGTATATTGATTTGTGATTATGGTTTTGATGAACAATTGGATCCAAAACCAATCAATCGTGATACTTTCCGTGCTTATTTTAATCATATCCAATGTGATCCATTGGATCGTCCAGGTATGGTCGATCTGACAGCCGATGTAGATTTTGGTACCATTAAACAATCCTTGTCGAATGAACCATGTTGCTATCATGGAACAGTGACACAACGTGATTTTCTTACACAGATGGGAATACAATATCGCCTTAAGGTTTTGTTTTGTTTTTTGTGTTTGACGAATCCGTTTGCTGATTCTCGTTTATTTTGTTCGTTTTCAGAAACTCTTACAATCCACCAAGAATGATCCTCAAGCACAAAACGAATTGATTAGCAGCGTAAAAATGCTTTTGGAAGACATGGGCGAAAGATTTAAATTCATGTCCATCTTTAGCCATGCTATTTGTGATGGTCAGAACAAAGGAAATAGCCAAAAGAACGAAAATAATGGTGATCAAGCTGGCGATGGTAATAATAATAATCATCATCAAAATGATGGTGATGGTGGCGCAGCCAGTGATGATCAGTGGAAACCGGTTGGATTTCGTTAGAGTCCACAGCTAACTAGTCTCACAATAGCTGCCAACAACAACGACGACAACCAATCATCATGCAGCACATAACTACGATAACATCATCATACTCTTTGACATTTGTGTCTAACAACCATCCCCTTTTCTTTTCTTTACTGTTTTTTCTACTTCTTTTTGTACAACCCCTTTTTTTGTATCTGTGCGCGAGAGTGCGTGAGAGTGTGTGTGAAAGATGTATAAAATACTAACTGTACTTGTACTTGTATTAGTACTTTTGTATTTGTGTGTGTGTGAGTGTTTGTAATAATGAATGAAAATAAAAATTTATAATGATGATGATGATTATTATTATTATTATTATTATGATGGTCCACACAGGTGGATGATTTTGATTGGTCTACAACGATTTCCCTCCACCAAAATAATGATAAAGCAAAGCAAGGGTTTCCTAAAATTGAAAATTGATACACACACACACAAACACAAAAGGGCTTTTTTTTGACCGAAAAAAAAGACTTGAAAGATTAAACGATAACCGGGGTTAAGCATCATCATCGTCTCTCTCCGTCGGATTGGTTCGAAACCACAACTTAACCCTTGATTGTCTTGGTTGGTTTTTTTTATAGAGATTTTTTGGGATTCTCCTTCATTAAAAATGTCAATCTATAGTGGTGAAATGAGGTGATCAACGTATGAACTGCTAAAATAGCAAAAACCAGTGCACAACAGTGCCTATTTCCGTTCTCGGTGAAGGTGTGTGATCGACAATCATCATCATCATCATAATAATCATCATCAACATCGACATCATCATCATCTTTTACCCGGAGGTGCGCATCCACCGGAGGCATCCACCAACCAAGGTGGATCCAACACACACACACACATACACACCAAAATGATAATCAAAAAAAAAGTTCGCATACTAATAATAATAATAATAATAATGAGAATAGGCACATCATTGCTCTAGCCGCCAGAGTACATTATCCGGATGGGCAAACGATTACATTCTGTTCAAGCAATAGCAGCAGTGGAGCCAACCATCCATCCAGCCAACCATCCATCCAGCCAACCATCCAAGCGGATAGAGTACGCCGAATGAATCATCCGACGATCCGGCGTCTTGGGAATATTTTTGTTTTTCAACTGTCCCCAAAAAAAATTTTTCAAACTTTTGCCCCGAACAGAAACGAATTGAAACGAATTGATTAAATCCGTGTCCCCTTGTAAAAAAAGATGGCCTCGATGGACACCACACCATGGTGCACCATCGCTAAACGACAATCAAACAAATCATGCCACCACAATGCCCACCATCGTGAATGTTTTTTGTATGAATCAGAATTATTATTTAAGCCGAACAACACACACACAAGCATCAATAAGCGAACAAGCAAACAAACAAATTGGTTGCAGCCCGTTTTTTGAAGCAGCTTATTGATGCTGCGATGATGGCTACGATGATGATGATTTACATCGACGTTTAACCTTCGACGAAATTGTTGTTGAACACATCATATAATCCTTTTATATTGGCGTTTTTTATATATGCACACAAACATGTTGCTTTGTGCACACCACCAGGCATTATTATTATCCATTATTGTTATGTAAGCAAATACAAACCTTGGTGAATGTTTGCCCTTTGGGCACAAACGAACACACACACACACACACACTAACATGCTCAACAGGTCTCTGTAATTTCGTTATCATTCTTCGTTTTCATGGCATTGTTGCTGGCTTTCAATTCTCCAACGACATCACTGAACCATCACTGAACAAGAGACATTGGATCGAATCCTACAGGTGATTGATCCACACCTTCCACATCCACACCCCGCCAGACAGAGGTTAATCCACGAGATTAATCCAGTTTAATTAACCCTTTTTGTTTTGTTCCGTCTGTCCTACGTCTGTCTGTCGGTCGGTCTCCGATTAAATCTGTCTCTAATTAGGATAATTAACCGAAATCTCTATCTTGTCTTTATATCTCTTGTCCATTCGATCGATGTCGTCTGTGTCTGTGTTGTTGTCGTTTTGTTTAGTTATTCGGGTATATGTTTATACCCGTTTGATGCAGATCGTTTGTCCTCACCGTTACGGTTTGGAGCAATTAATTGGCTACACTACATAACAACATTACATAACACACAACACAACATACAACATTATTATTGTTGCTGTTGTTACGGAAATGTCTGGCTGTTTGTTTTTGTTTCTTAACAAAAATTCAAATTGTTGTCGAACAAAACACCTAGCACCATTCGATTGATTGACCCTGTTTGAGAATGTCGTATTTCAATATACAGATGCAAATTCAGATTTACCTGTAGGTTGTGTGTGTGTGTAAAAGCTAACAAGCGAGAACTATGCCACAATGTACAGGAACATACCGGCAATTTAGAAAGCGACAAGCTCTGTGTGTGTAGAAAAAAACAATCTGGCCAACTAGTTTAAAAGATTCAAAAGCTTTTTTTTGAGCTTTTTTTTCGGCGAAACAAACGCACACACTCAACCAAAGCCAGCAAGCAAGCAAGCCTCATCATCACCAGCGAGCGCGCGCGTTTCGATTGATGAACACCGCCGCCGCATCGTGATGATGATGGTGATGGTATAGTATCCAATTGTTATTAAGCAACCAATCCTGGAGAACAAGGATTCTCTCTCTCTATCTCTGTTCTGCCGAACAACTTCAATGTTGTTCAAAATGTTGTTCGTTATTACCATTACCATCATGGTTATTATTATTATTATTATTGGTGGTTGAAGAAACCGAAACAAGACGAAGAAGAACAAGAAAAAGAAGAAGAAGAAACAAAAATGAAAACCAGTTGGATATTGGTGGTGGTGCGAAGCAACAACTACAATCAGAATGCGTGTGTGTGTGTGAATCATCATCATCATCCCAATCGGCCACCAAACAGCCAGCCGATATACGAACTTCGACGACGAAGAGCACCCCACTTTGTTCTTCGTATTCGTATTTGTCGTATTCTTGTTCGTTGTTTGGTTGTTTGGTTGTTGGTTATAACTGATTGGAGAAGCTCCCGTGTGAAACAGTATGTGGAAACTGGAGAGGAAACCAGGTAATGGATGGTGTGTGTGTGTGTGTGTGTGAGTTCGAAATTCAATTGGTGATAGACATGGCCAACAACAACAACGAGAACAATAATACACGGCCAACAACAATCATTTACAACAAGAACAATGATAACAATGATAATAATAATAAGGATAAAAACGAAGAACAAAACAGAAAACCGAACCGAGCGAAAAACACAGGGATGAGCAACCTGTTGCCTGATCAAACATTTTTTGGTGCGGCTAACCAAGCTCGCATTTCTAAACAGATCTGCAGAAGAAGGAGGAGTATCACCCTCTCTGATTGGTCCACGGTGATGATTTGACCTGATGACGAGACTATGACTATAACACTATGGAAAGCGATCAGCCAGTAGCCAGTAACCAGTACAAGTCTGTACATGTTTGACGCCTACAAGAACCGTTTTCTCCTCTGATTGGTCCATGGTGATGCTTCGGCCTGATGACTAGACACACTAAAAGGAGGAGACCTGGTTGTATTTCTGTTCTTCTGCTCAGAGATGTCGCCCTCGTAGGTCCACACATTCTACATTCTACATACTACTGCGCGGCCCGCCAATTTTTTTCGTTCGAAATTTGAATTTGATCCCCCGTTCATTGGTTGAAAAGGTTGCTCACACCTGAGACTGTTTCCAAAAACACCACCACCAATAATAATAATGATAATGGTTTGAGGGATAGGTTTTCAAGCTTGGTTGTGGTTGGTTGTCCGTGTGCGTGTGCGTGTTCCATAACCTAGGCCAAGCCGAGAGTTAGTTACTAGGAAAAAGGCGATAGAACAAGACCAATCCAGAAGAAACAGGAGAAAACGAAGAAGAAGGATTTCTGCCGAAACTGACCAATCAACTGTTTTCCAATTGCGGTGGTGGTGGTGGTGGAGGTATACCTCACCAGGTAACAGGTAGCCCGCCACCACCACCGTATACACACACTCGCACACCATGCCATGTTTGCTTGGAAAAAAAGCCCCGAAAGCAGAACACAGAACTTGTTCCAATACACAGCCAATCAAAATGTGGCAAAGGTAACAACAAAAAAAAATCGAATAATAAGAACACACCACCACCACCACCACCATCGCCACCGCCGCACGGCAAACATACCTGGTGGGCCGCTATACCATGTTTGCCCGGTTATACTGCGCGTATATTAGTAATATTCTCACCTGTGTTTTTTTTGTTTGCCCCCCTCCCGATACCGAAGCCCCCCCACCACCATCATCATCATTACCGCTTGGAGCAAATATATTTTTTACTTCTCGTGTGTGTGTGTGGATAAATGTGGCTAAAACATGCGGCCTGTTGTTGTACGTGTTAGCATAGATATTCACCTGTGTGTGTGCGGTTTTGTTTGTTGGCTGGGCCTTATCACTATTTCAATCTATTTCAACCTCTCGCTAGCTCTAGCTCTCGCTAGCTAGCTTGCTCTTTATCTATCCACTATCTATCTATCTAGCTATCTACCTGGAGTTCCATTATTATCATTATTATTGTATTATATTATATTGCATGGCCTAGTGTGCTTTATTGTATCTTTTACCTGCATACGAACGTACGTACATACGTACGTGTGTGTGTGTTTGTGTCTATTTACCTTTACGGCAGGCACGCACCACCTAAAATATCAAAAGATTTATAATCGTTGTTTGGCCCGATTTCTTTCTTCTTCTTCTTCTTCTTCGTAGTCTTCATCGTGGTCTTCATCATCGTGGTCTTCGATTGTTATGTGTGTGTTTGGCTTTCTTCTTCTTCTACGTCTTCTACTTCTTGTTCTTGTTGTTATGTCCAGATATCTGGCGTGCTCTCTATATCTCTATCCATCTCTCTCTCTCTCTCTCTCGCTCCCCGTTGTACAATGTTTCTGTTTGATCATTGAACACACACACACGCACAGAAAATATAAATCTAGAATGGTCTTCGAATGGTCTTCGTGGTCGTCGTCGAATCACCACCAACCAACAAGCCAACCAACCACCGCACACCATTCACTGTTCGAAAAATAAAGTCGGATAATAACCAACATACCAATGCATCATAGGCAATAGCAATAGCATTTTGAAGCAATGAAGGCAGCAAACAGTGGTTGGTTGGTCGGTGTGTGTTCGTTCTCAATACGCACACCGTGTATACGGTGTATGGTGTTTTCGGTGGTTGTTGATCGTCTTCGTCTTCTTCCTCTTCTTCGACGTCTTCGTCGTAAAATATATTCGTCTTGTAGCAAAGTTTCTGTGTTGTGTTGTGTTGTTGGATAGATTGTTGCTTGCTTGCTTGCTGTTTTGAATGGTGGTAGTGGTCCTTGAACATCGTCGTCGTCGTCGTCGTCGTATGGCTGAAGCAACTGAAGCCATTTCGTGGTTGTCTTCACCATCATCATCACGGTAGTCTTCGTAGTCTTCGTCGTCGTGGTCGTCGTCGTCTTCGTTGTTGATCATCATCATCATTCTTGAACATTCTAAACACTAAACACTAAACTTGCACTAAAATAATAACAATATTTTAATACTTCTTGGTATCCGATGATAATCCGATGTGCCATAGTGTCCCTGGTTCGTCGTCGTCGACAATGATGTGGAATGTTCAAGGATATTGTTCATGCTTCCCTTTCAGCCAACCGTGGTTTAATTTGATTATCCACCACAGTTTCATCAATCTGTCACAATTGTGCGTGTGTGTTTGTTTGTGTTTCATGATGTTGTTGTTGTTTTTAGCTTCAAATTGATGCTTCAGCAAATTGAGCTGGATTGCCAGCTTGGATGGACTGCGGGCTGAACTAAAAACCGAGACATATCAACCACCACCACCACGACAACGATATGGAGAAGATCATCATCATTAAAATGATAGACGATAAAAAAATCGTTTCCAAATCAACATTTTTGTTTGTATCCAAACGACGACGACAATCCATATCATTTCCCACCACCATCACATGAACATCCATGATCAATCATAGTAACCACACATACACCACTCGCTTACGAAAAGCGCGTTATTTCATTAAAAAAAATTATCCCAAAATCAATGCGATCAATGCATTATACGATTACACGTTGATTTGTTGTTGATTCGGTCGAAAATAGAAATTTTTTTTTGTGATATATCTTCGTCTTCCACTCCAACATTCCAAATGTGTGCTTAGCGAAGCTCTTGAAGCAAGCAGCAATTTGCCCACGAAAACAAGAAACAAGCAAGAAAATATTTCCAAATTTCCATTCCAGAAACAATTAGAAACAATCATTTGTCAACAGGTGTGCAATATAATAATATAGAGATAGCGCAAGCAAACACCCATAACAACAACAATGATGAAGATGTCTTCGATGACCGCCACCACACCCATTCCAACAGTAGCCAATCACACCCACACCCACAACACAATCATTGCTGACCAAAATCAATTGGCCAATTGTCGTTGGGGTGAAGTGATACTGTTGGATGGTCGTAGTGTTGAAATATTGATCCAGGTAAGAATCGATCAATCGATCGATCAATCAATCAATGGGATCTAAGCGTTCTTAATCCATTCTAACAAATTCTGGTTTTGTTTTGATCCACCCACACACGCCCACACAGCCACGACTATTTGCTGGTGATCTCTTTGATACGGTTGCATCACATTTCGATCTGAGAGAAAAAGAATATTTTGGTTTGGCGTTCCTAGACGAAACGTAAGTGTATTATTCATACGCATGCGTGTGTGGGTGGGTGTGAACTAACTGAAATTGTTTCTGTTCCCTGGCCCCTCCTCCCTCCATGAATCCAGCGGTCAATACAATTGGCTCAATCTGGAACGAAGAGTTTTGGAACATGAATATGCTCAAAGAGTGAGAAAACGGTTGCGACCATCAGTAGTGCCAAAGGTCCCAGCCACCAACCATAATGGTGGCCACGTTTCCAACAACAACAACAACCAGTGTTCTAATGTTGCTGTTCAACAATCCTCGCAATCCTCGGGTTCGATGACCAATGGTCAGAGCACCGCCCACAATCATCATCATCATCATCATAATCATCATCTTCGAGAACAGCCACAACCGTCCATCACCATCAATAATGATGATGTTTCGAAAAAACGTCTGCTAACCAAATCGTTGTCCAGACAGCCAAATGTTAGCCTGATAAAAAGCTTGAAGAACAAGAATCAAAGCAAAAAATCATCATCATCATCATCGATGGTAAACAATTTTGTGAAACGTCCATTGGCCCGTTTCACCAACAGATCATCGAAATCGTCCACCCACAATGGTGTCGATCATGGTGGTGGTGGTGGTGATCATGCAGCACCGCCCACTCCTCCTTCGTATCCGCCACCACCGCTGCCATTGATCCTGGACACACCGGAAATGATCAAAGTGCTGGGACCAACATCAGCCACCACCAACAATGCTGGCCAGAGTGATGATCCTGTGTACGATGTTATCGCCAACACCAATGGTGTTCATCATCAACATAATTGTGATTCTAGCATCAGCGATCATTACCATCAGCCATCGATGGTCAACGGCAATCATCACCATCACCATCATCATCATCGTAATGTTGAAAACAACTATTCCGAGCTTATCAAACCGCCATCTTCTGGGATGATTGTCGTGAATCGTTCCAGTTATTCTGGTACAGAACCAGAAGAAGATCTAGAAATGGATTTGAACCAAGAGGATCCGATGATCATTCAAGATGGATTAGTGGATTATGCAAGGGATTTCGAAGATGGAGAATTGGATCAAGGCGGCGGAGATGATGATGAGGAGGATGATGGTTTCAAGGATATTGATGATGATTATGGCGAAGAGGATGATGGCGATGATGATGATCGTCTTGTGCTATATTTTCTTGTCAAGTAAGAAGAACTGAATCTAGATTTTGATTTTATTAGCTTAAATTGCTACAATTTCATTTTTATTTTGCTACAATTTTGCTACAATTTTGTGGTTGCAACCCTAGATACTTTGTGGAATCGATTACAATGTTACAGGATACCAATACCATCGAGCTATTCTATCTACAAGCAAAATCATTGTTGATCAATGTAAGTGTTGTACAACTTTGTCGGCTATTTGTTTTGCATGTCGTTGCAACGCTGCAAAATAGGATGGTGGTGGATCCTTGACATCCTATTCTATAGCAGCAGCATTTTGATGATTTATCCAAAGACGCCAAGATCCACTGAAAAATCAATATCATTGGATAACAATGATATTGATGATTATTATTATTTCTATTTCTATTTCTATTATTCTACCAATGATGATGGTGCAGGGGATTTTTTGTGTGTGTGTGTGTGTGTATTTGTCTATTTGTTTGTTTGCTTGCTTGAATGCTTGAATCGGCGGGGATACACACACAACAAAATGGAGAGGGCGCCTGCTTGAATGCCTCTCTCTTATGTGCATTTGCGCGTAATAGCGAAGACGACGACGATGATGATATAAAATACACGGCCAATCACAAAACGATAAAGGCGGAGGATCACAAGCAAGGACCAGCCTTGATGGCCTTGAATTTTCTATCCCACAAATTTGATTGATTGGTCGATTGACGACGACGATCGAATCGAATTCACGCAAACACACACAAACACACTTATTACGCACACTGGCACTTACAGACGTGATACAGAGAAAAGGAGAACGAGAGCGAGCGAGAAGGAGGGAAAAGCAGCTACAGCTTGATCCAAATTTTGATTTGGATTTGTGATTCAGATTTATTTAAGGCAAGCGGCAAGACAGAAAGACAGACCGAGAGGCAGACCTAAACACAGACAGAAACAAACACACACACACACACACACACACACACACACACACACAACACTTTCAATGCATTGAAGGCGTCAATGTGCTTGGTTGATGCTGCGCCAAAAATATTGATG